>MU225366.1:879052-901691 GCA_018584345.1 Thuja plicata
ATTTAAAACAATGTGGATTTTAATGTTATTACATTAAAATCGATTTTCTTAGGGAAAATCGCAAAAGAGCCTTTTAGGGCAATTTTTGGACTTGGAGTTATATATACTGGGCATTGGATTTGAGAAGGGACCAAGTTTTCATTATTGATTAAAATTTGTCTTCTACTCTTGAGCTCTGAATAAGGGTTTGACAGTGCAGCCATTGAAGAACGTAGTTCTTTTGTGTGTCATCATTTGAACCAGTGAGATACCTGGAGAATTTGATATTCAGTGGAAGTTTCAGCCAGAAACTTCATTGTGCTTCAGTAGAGTGTTCTTATTATTACTAATCACAGTATAGCTTGTGAAGAAGAGGGCAGCGAAATCTCCATTCCAGACAGTGGCCATAGCTGATTCAACTCCAGGTTTGGCGTCTTCTTTGCATTTGGCGCTACAGGCTGATTTGGGCGATATTCCTTCAATAAATACCTAGGTTTTTATGACTGTAATTTCCAGCATTGTTTATGGACTGAAATTAAAGGAGTTTGTAGCTGTAATATCATGACTTATTAATAAAAAAAGGTTGCAGCATTAATAGTTTATTTCAGTATTGTATTTCCAGCATTGCATCTATTTGCTTTTTGTTCAAAAACCCTTGCAAAAACTTCAAAAACATCATAAAACACTAAAACAAAAACAGAGCAGCAGCAAGAGCCTCAAAGGGGTTCTTACATTTCAAAGCAAGATATATATGGAACCATGTATATACCGAACTGAAACTTCAATGTTTATATTGATTGTTGTCTAAAACTCAACATGAATATTATATTCTCATTTAAGCCATGCAAAGGACAAAGTTACATTAAGTTCTGACCTGTTGCATATAGCAGTCAATCCACATAAGCTTTTAGCAGATAAGCTGGAAATGAGGTAAGAGGGACTACAATCTGTATAACTGTGAGTCCCTTTCCCACGTGAATCTGGAATATTAGGAACGCCACCTTAATAAACCTGTAGAATACAAAAAGGAAACCAGACCACTATCCAACGTATTTTCCTTGTCCAGGCTGCTCCTCAAGTCCTGATTATGCAAACACACCTCTGCTGAAGAATCACGCCAATCTCAAAACTGGATGCCAAAGCTAATTCCTTTGTGTGGTTCCCAGCACTATTCACAGCTAAGAATCAAGCTCCTTCTGTGTGAAGCTCGACCAGTCACTGATTGTTGATTGCAGATGACCGGTTCCAAAGACCAATTTTCTCTTATTCTTCATCACTGTGTTTCAAACTGAAAGTATCTTCAACACAGAAGCTTCGATACTAACCACAACTTGAATGCCAGGAAGCCTGACTCTGAGGCTAATCCCAAACTCCACGCACAGCATGTCTCATGTGCCAAGGCTTGATAAGTTGTTCCTACTCATTCCCGATGCCCACAGAAGCTTAGCCGGTGATGAATCCCATACAATCAAGAAGCTTTGAAAATACCTAAGAAGGGAAACTCCACCAGAATATGATATATGCGTCCAGTATTTGTGACAATAGTTGCAGGGCAAATATTAAGGCATAATAACTTTGGCAGATATAACCTTTGTCGGCAGAAATAATTTCCACAGCGTAAGCTTTCAGTGCTAAATAGTTTGTCACTAATTCAAATATTAACATATTTCAAGAAATATTGAGCTTGATATGTGATAGTTTTTCGGGCAGATGATTAAGTCTTCTCTCTAAAGTTTCATGTGAAATATTTGCTCTTATTCGTATGTAAAATAAAGGAGCCAAAAATGTAGTCTAAACTTTCGTGAATAACTTTAATTTGCCCAATTGAAATAATGTGTTTCCTTCCTCGCAGCTTTCTTTCCCCGAAACAAAGCGTCCAAATAATAATGTAACCAGATAAATATTTAATCGCCCAACATTAGGATATTTAACTTCAGGGCGTCCAATAAATATAAAATGAAATCACTCATCCAATAAAGGAATCAGGCATTAATTCAAATATTTCAAAGAAACCCAACAGATTTTATTTCATTAAAAAGACATTTAATAAAAATTAGCCAAAGAATATTCAGATATCAACAAAACTCCATGCTGTGTAAATTTGTCTCAGAATGAGACATTACAAATTTGGCGATCAGCTCTTCCAAAGAAGTTTCCAGCTGAAACCTCCAACAGTCTGATGATGAAGCGCAATGGTGAATCCTAGATGAATTCACACCAAAAAATGGATTTGGGTTTCCGTTGAAAACCACCAAGAAACTCCAAGTGTTTCCGTCTTCAGATTACCTGTTAATGAAAGCCAAAGCTCTCAAGCTCTTCCAAGAAAAATAAATAACCAAGCATAATCAGAATGAGTCTCTCATTCTTCGTTTATAACCAATTGTAGAGACTTTTGGCCTTCCGTCTCCTTGCCTCTTCATTTTCCTTTCTTTTGTCTTTTCTATTTCCCTTCTTTTAATTTGATTTGAACTTAGGGAAATAATAATAAAGTGACTTAATTAATTTTTCACTTAACTCACCATTAAGTTACTTTAATGCTTTTTAAAATTAATTTACCCTTATGATTTACTTTTGAGGGATAATATTTAATAGCTTTGATGACCTTAATAATTAATAGCTTTGATTTAATAATTAATTATTTATTTTCATGACCTTTTTAAATATTTACTTTCCAAGGTCGCATTAGAAGGGGACATTATAGGCTTGCTAGTGGAATCAATAATTTTACCTTGATGCAAATTTAGTGAAGTTTAGTCCTTGAAGAATACTCCTCAAGAGGTTCTAAGAATGTTGTGGTATTCCCTTGCAACTCTTGGACACATGAGAATTCTTGTCTTCTTTGAGGACATAAACATTCTGCACTTGTATTGCTTTTAGGTTCTCTTTTCTCCACTTGAACCCTTTGCCTTGGATTTTTTGGCTTAGTTTCCTCATCTTCTATTAGTAACTCTTCAATGCCTTGAAGGTTGCTTTCACATTCTTCCCTTTGTTCATTTGTGAAGGATCCTCAACTCCATCTCCCAATGATGACTTTCCTTGTATCAAACCCGGTTGACAAGATCTGTGCATGCTTCTTCTAGTAAGGGAAGATGCCTAGAGCTTTTAATTCGCACCTGATTGTTTGTAAGTAGTTGAATATTTTGAGTCTTTGCTCCTAACTATGATTTCATCTTACACTTTGACTTCAAGGTGGGGTTCAACTATGAATTTGCATTAATGGTGTTTTTTTTGGCTAACTCCTGTAATTGTATTCATCACTCTCTTTGCTCCACTAGCCTTAGAGATTGTCTAATCTCTTAGTCTTGAATCACATTGTGGTCTCTTCTCACCTTTGTTGGTGTCTAAGGGCATTAATTCTTAAATCAGACTTGACTTGTTTAAAGCAACAATGCCAATATTTACTCCTTTATTTGATAAAACTAGTTCTTGCATAAATGAATATAAGAAACAATGCTTAGTAAATAGAGTAACCTAAGTATATCATTATTCATGTGAATTTCCTCTATAAAGTACACCAGAGATGATTAGCGAAGGATCAAACTATTTTCTTCCCAAAACCTGAGTTTTGTTTGTAACCCTTCCATAGGCCTCATTTCAATTTGTGAATCACTCCAACTGTTCCATCTTTGCAAGAGCTGATACGAGTTCTGAAACTGGTGGCCTGGATAACACATCTGCCATGGCATTTTTTCTTCCCTTTTTGTATTTGATCACCAGATATAATTGTTGCAACATTCACATCCACTTATGTCTCGCTTGTTGCAACTTATTTTAAGATTGTAAATTTTACAATGATTTATGGTTTGTGTGCACTATGGTATCTTTCCCAAGTCAATAGTATATCCATTTCTTATTGAATTGAAATAGTACATGGAGCTCTGTATCATACTCTAGATATCCTTTTACTTCTGACGTAAGGACCTCAGAATGATAACAAGAGAGATTACTGTCTTGTAACAAGACAATACCCATAGCATACTTACTAGCGTCAGTCTTAACCTTTGAGGTAAGCAGTAAATTTGGAAAAATTGACATTTGAGCTTGGCAAATTTTGTTCTTCAATATATCAATGCTTGATCATGCCCTCACCCCACTGAAAGTTCTTATCCAATGCTGCAACAAAGTGAAGAGGAACAGGTATAGAAGAGAAAGAATGAATTTAAAATTGTAGTACACTGCACGTACAAACTTTCATGTTGTGGCACTTCTTGCAAGATCTATTCTCAACCCTCCTCCAACCACACAACCTAAATATGTCAAATATTCTTTCAAATTGCATAAAAGTTGCTTTTCCTTCAAAATTTGCAAGCTCGCTATAATTGGATTAAATGTTTCTCCCATGTGCATTGAAAATGAGAATATCATCTATATTGTCTGTAACAGGTATATCTATGAACTCCTTGAAACCACCATTCTTTGAATGCTTAAAAGTACCAAGTGCATTGCATAAACCAGAAGGAAGAATTAACTGTTGGTAAAGACCTTGCTTAGTATTCAAAGTGGTCTCAGTGTATCCTCCTCTTTTAATTGTACTTCATAGTTACCTGATTTGTCATCTAATTTTGTGAAATATTTTGCATGTTGCAGCTGATCCAATGAGTCATCTATCCTTATAAAAGGATAATAGTGCTTTTTAGTGATCTTATTGAGAGCTTGATAATTGATACACATCCTCCAAAAGCCATTTTTCTTTCTTACCATGACATTGTGTAAACCACAAGGTGAAGTACTTGGGTTGATCATACCTTGTTCCAACAACTCTTGAAGATTTTTTGTTTTTTGGTATCCATTAATGAGTTGAGAAAGTCACCAAAAACTCGCAAAACTCACGAACTAAAAACCTTGGCAAATTACCTGTTTAAAAAATCACTGGCATTTTTTTAAAAACTCACCGCATTTTTTGTGAAAAACTCACTTAAATGAGTATAATTCTGTTTTTTCATGTTATGTTAAAAGTTTTATATGATTTGTAATCAACAAAGCACCAAACACCTAATTTTTCTCGAGTGAAAGATTGTGAAAATAGTGTCGTTGTGCACCATTAAGTTTTGTGTGGTTTCAATGCCTTAATTTGGGCTTGGACTGCTTGGTGGCAGGGGCTCCGCCCCTCGACCCTGCAACTATACAGTGAAAGGGAGCGCACTAGGGGTGCTACCCCTTGACCCCATTGGGGGTTTTGCCCCTAGAAGGTCACAAGGAGTGTCACCCCTTAACCTTGTTGGGAGCATTGCCCTAAGTCCCCATGAGGGGTGCTACCCCTCAACTCCGCTGGGGGCATCACCCCTAAAACCCCCATGATGGGCGCTCCTCCTCAACCCTGTTGGGGTCTATAAGATGTATTAAACTCTAATTTTGATTTATATATGATGGAAATCAATAATATGTTATACAAAATCTATAATGTGTTTTTTAATATTATTTTGTAATATGTGTTTTTTAATAATATTTTTGAAATGTTCAATAAAATTGCCAAGTTATTGCTGAGTTTTTCACAAAGTTTTTTAAATTTTTTTGCTCGCTGTGTTTTCATCAAGTCTGAGTTTTACAACTACTGTGCATTCCAATATCTCTCAGAGGAGTGGAAGTGAATATAAATCTCAAATAGAAGCAAATGTAATTAATTTTTTTACATTTAAAGCTGTTGTAATTGCATAAAGAGTGAGAGTGAAATTAAATGAGAGTGTACACTATGAATTTTGAGGTATGGAATTTTCTGATTAATATTGAGATTGTTGATTACAGATAATTGTAATATAAATCTCTTTGACAATGTTAATAAATAACTATTGCAAGAATGATAATGAACCCTTCATCCAATAAAACGCAAGTAAGATGATTAAGACAGGTTAACCGTATCATTCTCCTTAACTATTAAGTGCACAAGACTAGTCAATACACAAAATGGTAAGTACAGTGTTAAAACTAACAACAATAGTAGCCCGCACAGGTAGCGGAATTGGCTTGGGCCTTGTGTTTGCTCCCCAGTGGTCTCGAGTTCGACTCCAAAGCCCTGACTCACCCGATGCACCTGGCTTGCAAGAGGCTTGGTAAATCCCCGAAGCTAAGTTGCCGATTTAGGTGCGGATGCGTGAATTTGTTTTTGGGGGGGATGCAGGTGCGTTTGGATGCGTTTATATATATATAATATATGCAAAGAAATGCAAGAAATATACAAAAATAAATCATTTGATACAGATAGTATGATAATGATACTTCACCGTTGTTCAAGATTCAATATATTTCATATTTGATAGTTCAACACTTCAACTTAAAAGTTAAAACTTCAAAGACGTGACAGCAAATTGAAACAAGTTCAATAACTATCATTTATGCAGCACAGGCTGCTAGAAGATGGCTTTACGGATTGAATCTGCTTCAATGGATGTATGTAACATTGTTATTGGATTTAGGAATGTCGCTTTACACCTGCCACTTGCATCTGTTTGTAAATTTCTAAAATCTTTTCAACGAATTCATTTCTCTTCATATTCCATTATGCTTTTATGAGTGTTTGGCCAGTGTTGTTGAATTTCTCTTTTTCAACATATTTGTAACTGTTGCTATTGTATTCCAAAGCTCTGATTTCGGCAAAGGCACTGATGGTATTCATCTTCTATTTTCTGTATATACGTTTTGGGAAGAATATAAGCTGCAGCATTTGATGGATATTGTTGTTAGACTGCTCAAAGCTTTCACACCACAGGCGAGTCAGATGCTTGAAGCTTCCCCTTTAGTTTTTCAAAAACACATTTCTATTTCCACATATGAATTCGCACTTCCCTAAAGAAAACCATGTCTATGTTTCAGTACATGTCTGCCATGGTATTGTACGCATATTGTCTGATCGAAATCCCTTATGCTTTGATGGATGTTATGCCCGTTCCAAAGATCTCTCTTTACTACTGATGCTGGAAAAGGTTGCTGGCTCGTCGCTCTACACTTGCCAATAGGCATTTTCTTGAAAGTTTAGAGAGCCATTTTCAATTGTGAAAATCCTGAAGTCAAGGGGTGAGCAGCGAGGACACTGGCAAAGGATGTGAAACCCATCTAAACTTTTGTTCGATGATCCTTATTCCAAACAACGCTTTGTTTTTTTATTTTTATGAGTCAATGCGCATCCGGGCGGCATCCACAGGGCATCCATGCCCACTTCCGTCTCAGCCCGCATCCGCTCCCTCATCGGTATCTTAGCCCAAAGTATTAGTCTCGCCTCAGCTCGCCCCTTCTTGACCCCAACTTGGCAGTAAGACAGACCAAGGTAAGGTGGGTTAGGCGTTGGGGTGGGTCATGGGGATACCTCTAGTGCAACAAAAAAAAAATCAATAACAATAGTCTCTCTAACCTCATGCCTGATGCTTTAGGAAAGCAATGTGCTGTCTTAACAACAATGTTTTATATTTATCATTAAGATCACCAATATTTCCTATAATGTTATAACATCTGTAGTGACACCCATATTAGTGTATCACAGTATTAATAACACCTTTTTGAACACCATACTATTCAAGAATGATATAGATCACAATAATGACAAAGTACACAGTGATCATGAGAAGATAACTAATGACAGAAGGATAGTTACGTATAAAGACAATAATGCTGACAACATTCTCAACTGATAAGACAGTATTTACAACGAATATGTAATAATGAAATTTCCCAAATAGTGACCTCAATAATTCAAGTTTACAAATGAAGTTTTGACAACATTAACATTTGTGGTGCAATAATAATGATATCAAAGGACATCATAATCATTGGATGGTTTTGTCTAGCAATGACAATGCACACAAATAAAAAATAATGATAGGAGTGCTCTTTGGTATTAAAGGAAATAGTCACAATCACTAATCACAATAACCATAGTTATGTTCTTACAAGGTTTTCAAACCTCATTGTACCAAGTTTCTTCACAATTGCAGATAACTGCATATATTTTTGAAATAACATCAATAGTCGCCATTGTCCCTTGGTGACAAACCTAATTGCAATACAATAATGACAGCTGGAAATCTTAAATATTTGCATAATTTGAGGTGTATAACCAGTTAATAAAATTCTAGAGAAGATTAAAAAAATTAGGTTTGAGGCTTATATAGTTAAAAAGCAAACTTATCACAGTATTACCCATGATATGATAAATTCAATATCACGAATCATAATATAGCACCAATAATATCATAATATAGTGGTGAATATTTTGGCCTTTGTCTCTGTCAGATATTTTATAAAACTCACAAAATTTACAGGGAAATGTTAGAACTCTATTAAGAAAAGATATATAACAATATATTGTGATATTTTGAAGATATCTGCTTCTATTATCTAATGTTCTACCTCTTTTTTAGAGAGGAGCCCCTTAGGCTCATGAAAAACCTCTTGAAATGATATGCACAATCCAAACCCTTTGTTTTCTTGTTAGAATTAGACATGTAAGAAACAACAAACAAACAATAACAACAAACAAAATTGCTTGGTCTCTTGTATTAACTTGAGTTCTTTATTGGAATTTACTAGGACATTTTTTGCTTTTCTTTCTTCTCTTGATGACATATTTGATTATGTCTTAGGTCCACTTGTGTTTTCTCTACTCATGAATATGGCATCCCTAGCATTTAAATATAGACTTGCAAGGACAATATTAAATGCATCAAGAGAAATCACATTAGTGTTTACTTCATCTATATATTGAATGTTGATAGCAAACTGAAATTTACACCTTTTCTTAACTTGTATCTTAACACCCTTCTTTACCCAACCCAATCGGTAGGGTTGAGGATGTTCATAAGTCATCAAACCAAGCTTCTTAACTAAATTAGCTGAAATTGTATTACATTTGAGTTTGATGGTAAAAAGTTTGTTTATTGCTTTATGTTCCTGGATTGCTATAACAGTCCCTGCAGCTATGCATCTTAATTTCTCATAAATGTCTGAGCTGTCCTCAATCTCTACCTCCTTTTACATGGTAGCCATGGAATTTTTGAAGTCCCCTTTGGGCTTGTTTTTGGGTGCAGTTCAAGATAGAATCTCCAACAATTCTTTCCAATATGACCATCAATATTAAATGGCTATGTTACCGGGTCCTTCCCCTGCACCCCTAGGTCTTGGTCTGGTCCTCCTTGGGTTCGGCCAGGATCCTTCCCACAACTTGTGGGTTTGACCCAGACTACCTCAGGTGAACCGGAGCCGAGTATCACCTGCAAATGTGTCCAGCCAGCGAATTTACACTTTTTAAATTTTTTGTCTTTCTTTTGACTTTTTATTATGAGGTATCCATCTACAACAGTGATAAAAATATTGTCAAAACAATGTAATCAAGGAATAATCACTGGGCTGCTGTGCTAAAACAAAGTGGAAGGTCTAATATAAATCACAAACCCTTGAATATTCAATTATTGATCTCTAATGTTATCAAATTTATAACTAGGCCTGGATCATGTTTATCATTGTGAAGGACAGTGGATTGTGTCTGCAAGAGTATCAAATGACTGCCTTCAACACTCTATTAAGTGTGTATGGGCAGTGATCTGTAGATAATAGTGAGCAAGGGTTAGAACCATGTTGAAATCTGGGTGCCAATTCATTACTTAAGGATACCTTAAGCCTCATCCAAGTTCTTGACACAGTTAATGGTCCTATAAACTCAAAAAGGAGCAGGCTTAGTATGCATACAGACCTTGTGATACAACACCAAATGAAGATAGTGTACTAGATAAGCCATCATATGAGAGTCATAGTAAACTTCAAATTATTGTGGTATCAAAAGAGAGATCATAGTGCTCCATGAAGAGAATCCTATGTATCACAGTGTTCTAAGAAGAGCCATGGATATGATAGTCATCAAGTTGTTATCTATGAAATGTCATTCATAGTCTACTGAGACTACGGTCTATAGAACTCATAATCACAAATGATTGTCAGGTCAAGTAAACCCAAGTTAAATGATCTACCGGAAGATAGTCATCCAACATGGATGATGATGATGATGATATTTTTTATGACCCATATGATATTTGATCAATGATCAATGATGTCTTATTGTTGACCCTTGACATCATTATTTTTAAACTTTAAAGTTTAATATATACCGTGACATTCAAGTTTGATTAATACCTTACTATTAATATGGTGGTCTATTTTGCTATGTTATTTGACTATTAATATAATGGTGTATTCTGAAATTAATTACTGCTGCAAATATGTATATATTTCTTATTTTTATATGTTTTACAGTTTTTGTATGGACAAAATCAAAACAAACCCAACCCCTCTAAACAATTTTGCCCAAACCTGTGACCAAACCCTTGAACCCAAATCCAACCCAAACTGGAATTGGTAACTTAGTTTAATGGGGAAAATGAGCTCTGGAGTCCTTATGTGTACAACAACATTGGTCTTTTTTCATTTTCATTTCTTTAAGTTCTTTCCTTTATCCTTGTTTGGCTGAACTTATGTTTGGAAGATTATCACTCACCCTTTATCTTGATTGTGTGGTCTACCATCTCCACCTCTTTGCTGCCTAGTTCTCTCCTTGAAGGCCAAGTACTCAGGAAATGGCATTGCGGGTCTTTATTTCATCATCCATCCCATTCCAATCTCTCCAAATCTGGACATGATATTCCAGTTCTATTGATTCATTTTCCACTGGAATGTTAGTTCTTTGGTTAAAATTAGATATAAGGGGCCTAAAGTTGACTGTCCCCTTGAAATTATGCTGCTGGTCAGTCCTATTGTTGGCTGAGTTTTTCCCATGGTGCCATTATTTCCATTGTTTCCTTTGTTGTTGTTGCCAATGTTGTTTCGGTAATTGACAATTGTTGTTATTAGCCATCAACTGTTGTGCCATTAAATCTGCCAAATGAGTTATACTCTCCTAAACATCCCACTGTCCTCTGACAAGATCATTAAGAATATACCTCATATTGAGATCCATGTGGTCTTTCCGATCTTTATCTCTCCTCCACCTAAATCCCAAATTTGATTATTCTCAGGTTGATTTTCAAGGTTTTGATTTGATCTGGGTCTCCTCAGATAATAAAAATCCATGCTACAATGCAGTACTCATCCCAACAGGCTGTAGAAACTTTGATTGAACTCTGATACCATTGAAGTATTCAACCCCAATAATTTTTTTAGAAATTTGTTTACCCATTGAGATGTTGTTCTTGATGAATTTGATATAGTTTTTGTGCAGAGGTGTGAACAGAAGTTTAAGCATTCCTATTCCAATAACCACACTTAAAAGAATAATTCAGAAACAACTATAGATAGTGCAATTAATAGATTAAGCTTTCAATCAACAATTGGAAATGATTAAGGGTACCTTATTGTGAACTTTCGATAACTTGCAGGTCTGATACAAAATGTCAAAACGTACAGAAAGCTACAGCAGATGAAATATGACAAGTATCATGAAAAAGCATTAGCTGGGAGCAGCAATAAGTTTCCCAACACCCTCAAGACATTCAAAACTTTACAAAACCCGTCCAGATCTTTACAATCTGCCAAGAAATTGACTGTAAACACTCAGAAATATAAATCAGATGCTTGCTGTAAAATTAGATTTTGTGCTATGTTATTGGGTCCTTCCCCTGCTACCCCAGGGTCCTGGTCCGGTTCAAACCAGATCCTGGTCTTGGTCTGGTCCTCTGTGGGTTTGGCTCAGACAAACCCAGGCGAACCCAAGCCGAATTTCACCTCCAGAGTTGTATTTTTTTGCATACAATTTGGTGTTTCTCTCTTCAGTGGGTTTTGAGATAAATAATTCAATTCTTGTGTGGAATTATCATATTGCAGCATGTTTTCTTTTTACTTTGATCAACAATTATCTCTCTCTAAGATTGCCACTTGATTAACAAGTTGCACAATATGCATAAATTTGTGATCACTGAATTCTGTTAGTTTCTGAATTTGTAGATCCATAGGACATTTTTGTTCCTTGCACCATTTGAGAATTTAGATGGAAATCAATCCGATACCAGAACCTCAAAAATACATTGCTAGGTATTGTATGCCAATCTAGACAATCTAAATACAAACAGCATGAATTAACCATTATAATGTACAACTCTAGTAAAGAACCTTCCTATACAACATTCTCTACATACAGATGAGCACTTATGAATACTCAAACCATAAGATGAAAAGATGTGCTATGCAACATTTGCATGCTTATTGACAAGGCTCTAAAGGAGCAATGTATTGTTTGTTTCCACATTTTCATATGTCAAGTAATCTAGCAATCAATCACCCAGCTTCAGATGCCAAAAAATTATTCCACACAAGAATTGTATTATTTACTTTTGAATTTGGTGTATTTTGCTATGTTATTTGAGTGATAGCATAGTGGTGTATTATGAACTTAGTTACTGCTGTATATATGTATATATTTTTTTATATTTATATTTTTTCTGCAGACAAACCCAAAACGAACCCAACCCCTCAACAATTTTTTGACCGAACCTGCAAACCCGGACCCCGAACCCGAACCTGATCCCGAACAGGAATCGGCAACTTAGATTTTTGGTCATAGATTACAAGGGTGATATGCACTGAATCAGACTTTTCCACTCCTTAATGTTCACTTCCCCCTGAACCTCTTGCCTTTCATTAACTTCAGCCGCCCTCAGTGCCACCTTTATGCATGAAAAGGCAAAGCCAAACCTGCCTTAAAGTGAAAATACCAAACTTTCTTAACAGAGCTGGGCGTGAGGGCGATTTGCATCCCAAAATTCAAATGTTTTTTATTAAACCCCAAAACCTGTCCAAATGTGGGTGCTTGTTGCTAAAAAACTCTTCGATTCAATACCCATAAGCCCAAAATCCCTCCAATCAGGCAGGCCAATTCAAAAGGAGGAGTTTTTCCTTGGTAATGCTACTGTATGGCCAATAGACTTGCACAGATGAAGCAAAATCAGAAGTCTCTGCTAAACCAATATACCATCCCAATAAATCTAACAAGAATTCAAAAGAATTGATATATCTTCATAATTTCCTGAGAATATCAAAGGCAAAATATTAAAATTTCGCTCAAAATTACTATCAATGAAAGCCATTATTGCCGGTGAAATGAGATAATCAATCAACCGTCCTAGACAGATCTTTCACTCTCGAAGATGACATCCTCAAGGAAGATTTTCACCAAGAGATTTGTAAACTCCAAAACCTGCAAATCCTCTCTTCTTACGTTCATGCACACATATGGAAAAATGAATGGCAAAAGCCTCATGTTACTCCTTTTTCCTCCTCACACCAAACTTAGCAAAAATTAAATATATTGATGCTCCACTACCCTCCTCCCAGCAATAAGAAAGATTAATATTTTAATAGTCCACATTTTTAATGCCAAACAAAGGAGAAATAAATCATCATATTAATTCCTTACGACTCCCTAAAACACACACCCACATAAGTTTAGTAATTTAGTTAAATATTGAAATATTTCATTAATTTCATATTTGGGTGCCATAACCAAAGTTGCTAATAAAATATTTAATTAAATGCATTAAGTTGTAAATATTAGTGCTTTTGTATTTAATTAAGAAATACCCCATAGATTTGCAAAAATGCCCTTCTAAAATCCAAATGGTGGACTAAAGTACCAGGTGCCGCAAGACATGAGGGAACTGCTTGAGCTACAAATAGGAACTTTCTAAAAATAGAAAACAGCTCGAAAACAATCATAGGCAAACTAAAGAAGGAAATGTAAAGCTTCAGGACCAAAGGGTTCCCCTAACCACACACATTGGCCTACAAGGACACAATGATAGCTAACGATCACTTATAGATTAGGCCTAGAGAGGGAACATTATAGATATAGGATTTCAATTTTTGTTACCTCATGGTTTAGTGGATCTTCCTTGAATAGCTAGTGACAAAGAAGCTTTTCCATAGCTTGTTCATAATTTTGCAACTTTGAAATAATGAGGTCTCTCGCCTCAAACTCAAGTTTCATCTTGTTGATGAATGTTGAGAGGCCTTCTATAACCTCACCATTAGGATAATTGAAGCTGTTGGATAAGAAAAACTTTGGCTTGAGTTAGTATCCCGTTGCATGAATGGTTTGGTAGAGCTAATTGTTCCACTTCCAATTGATAATCTCCTAAATGTCATCATTTTTTATCTCTATACCACTTGTAATAGTTTCAGATGGCCTCTTTGGCCCCACCATGGCTTAAGAAATGTACTGCATTGGGTTTTGTCTCCATTCACCAAATGCAAAACTCTCACCAAGGGCTCCAACATCTACGAGTATAAAAATATTAAAGTTACAAATTTACATTGAAACTATATACTTTTAAAGTTTAAAATAGAGAATTCAAATTGAAATTTAAATCGATGTTCTGAGGTTACCTTGACAATCTTTACATTTCTTTTTGCAAAGAAACTATCAAAATTTGTCTTTGCAGTCCTATCTCCATTAATCTACTTTGAATATGATGAATCTAGCCATGCTTGAATCACAAACATTTGCTTCAATGATGTCAACAAAATAGTAACGCTTTGCAAAATTAGGGATCTAATTGTAAACCTGGGGACATTTGTTTACAAAGTTTTGTTCCCTTGATGTAATCCCTCATCAAACTGAGAACCCAAGGTGATTATAAATAATATTTTGTGATATTCATTGCATCTTGTACAACTGGTCTCATCCAATTCAATTTTGTCTCTGTCCTTCAAAATAAAGTCAAGGCAATGTAACACAAAAGGGAACCAAAAGAGGAATGGATACATCTCTCTGTTTTGCCTGTAGGGTAAATAGGAACTATTGCATACAGACAGGAAAGCAAAGCATATAACAGAATGTAGAGAGAACTTAACAGTATTCCATTACTTCATTATTTACCATGTACAATAATATGCCAACACAAAATATCTCTTCTATCAAGAGAGTACATACATATAAGGATCGAGGGGGTGCGAGGCGAACCGTCGCACCCGTGTAACTATCTATCCCTCGGTTGTGTTAACTATCTAACTACCCATGTTTCCTGACAACATCATCCCCCCAAAAAGAAAGTCGTCTCCAGACGACAGAACACAAAATGTCTAGAATGAACAACAATAACTGGGAATGATGATAACTATATACAAGGACATGCCAAAATTTCAAGATTGAGAAGAAGGGGGCAAAGGAAGCGTCCCTGAAGAGGCTGGCTGTCCCGTTGTAGAAGAAGCTGGCTGTACCACTGGGTATCCCACCCGAGCTCGTAGCTCATAGACCTATGTTGTCCTCGCCTTCAGGTTGCGCTCCGCAAGCATCCTATGCTCCAAGGCTGATTTAACCATCACCGCTGCCTCCAAAAGTTCCTTCTGCTTCGCATCTACCTCGTCCCTGGCCTAGGTCAGGCTAGCCTCCAAAGAATGCCTCTCAGCACCAACCTCGGCCAACTGTTGCTCAAACGATGTTGCCTCCCTAGCCAACTTGTCCTTCACAGCCACCTGTGCTGTCTTCTCGGCCTCTAACTCCCGGGTATGCTGAGCCAAGTCTCCCTCTACTGCTACCAACCTAGTGGTCAGCTCCTCCCGAGCTCTCTGTGCATCCACCAAGGCAACCTCCCGTCTTGCTGAGACATACTTTGAGTGCCTCAAAGCGTAATACCCCTCCCAGAAGGCCCGCTCGAGCTGCCGAACAAGAGTCTCCACTCTACTCTCTACCACTGGCGTGTTGACAGCACATGCCTACAACATCTCCTGAGTCACCAGAGATGGCCAAAACCTTGCCCCAAAACATCCTTCAAAAGCTGCGGGGCAACCCCTGTGTACAAAGGACAAGAGACACTCCAAATCCTCGGTCACACTCTCCAAAGCCCGAGCCTCTGCTGCCGCTACCACCCGACGCCCTCGGGTAACCACATTGGCAAGATACGCCTCAATATCCTCTCCTTGCCTCGGAGGCTCTGGAGGTGGCATGAGTGTCTCTCGTCTTGGCAACTCTACTAGAACAGAGGCTGCAATCCCTGGAGCCTCATCCAAGTGCACGATTATCACCCCCACTACCTGGTCCTCTGCAAGGGCTCTTATTAGCGAGGCCTCTTCCTCCAAATCCACAATCTCTGGAGACCTATCTCGTCGAGGTGAGAGAATTGTCTCTTCAATCGGGGCTAAGGGCATCATTTGGAAACGCCTACTGAGCCAAGAGCTCATGGCCGCAACGAATGGGGGATTAGTTGCAAGTGCTGGATCTGCTTGCAGCCTTGCGTCTATGGTTACTACGACATTTGACCCAACCACATCCATATGAACCTGACCCTCTCGAAGCTCCTCTCGGCCTTGCTCGTCCAACTCCCCTCCAGCCATATCCCTACTCTCCAACACCACAGGCTTGGATTTTGCAACTACCTCGACCACCTTGGGTGAGGGCAATGTCTCCTCCTGAGTCGCTATCGGGGGTGTCATGGCCACAGATTGTCTCAGCTGCCCGAATCCTGGAATGGATGCTCCACCCACCGTTGCCATGGGAGCAAGATGGGTGGATGACTCCAATAGAGGGATGGCGAACAAGACTGTCGTAGGTACTAGAGTGAATGCCATCGTGGTAGAATCCTCTGCCTCCTCCTCGGCCATCCCACTGCCTTCCTTCACCTGTGTGATCGCTAGAACTCTCTGAGGTGTCTTCCCGGCCACTGTCGATGCCGACAGGCTCGGACTCTACAACTGCTTGCCTACGCCTCTTCTGGCCCATGGTTGTCCCCCCGGTATCCAAATGCCTCCAATAAAAAACTGGAGGCTCTCTGGTTGCCAACTTGCCCTGGGGCTTGAGTTCCAACTTATCAACCAAGATCTGTCTGTGTAGCCTCCAGAAATAGGCCAATGGCGTAGTGGGGCATGTAAAACGTACGATGCTGAAGGGTCATAAATTCAAACATCCTCTCTGCTAACACGAACACCCAGTCGCATACAACTCCATTCATTAGTCCATTCATATGAACTATCTAAGCCAAAGCAATATTCGAGGCCCGACTTGCCCCTGTAAGCCTACTTTTTATCATGTCAAGAATACATCGCCAGGCCCCCTCAGCAACGAAATCTTTCTTAATGCCTCTACCCTTCGTTGCCTTCACTATGGAGTCTAACTCCACTAGGGTGAGGGTGCGGGAAACTCGCTTAATCCAAAACTCCTTGCGTTCCCGTGACATTTTCTGTAATTTTGTCTCGACTTTCTTTCAATCGTGTCTTGGTATGCCAAAGACTCATGTAAAGTCAACATCCATGAATGAAACAGTTACCATGTGCTTTTGGTACTCGAAGGTGCTCTTCTTTGTGACCCTGTTAAATGAATTAATCATTACCCTCAGAGTGGCTTCGAAATTACGGATGGGAAAAAGGGGCATCTGAATAGCCCAGTGTACTCCATCTATCCATAGAAATCTTTTCACCTCATCACCCTCGGGGGTTTCCTGCCACCATTTCTTGCATTCCAATCCGTTGAGTCCTTCTAATGCTACTATCTGGTAGGTGGTTTGTTGTTTTTGAGGTCGTGTCTTCTGCTTACCAGTTGTGGTTCTATCTGTCTGGCCTGCAATTTTCACTCCTGAGGGTAGAACCCTTGCATTCTTGTCCATGTTGGAACTACTTGCCTGCAGCTGGGCTTTCCAGTGTCTCTTGCCAGCCGATTCCATACTAACCGTTTTGCTCTTGTTTCTTTGTACCAAACCCTTGCCAATAACCGAATAACTGAAAACTTGGTGCAAGCTCTCTTCCTTAGGTGTTTATTTCTCTCCCTCTCAGTCTACCGTCCGTGCAATGGATGAATGTCTTAGCTCGGTTTCCTCTTGCTTGGAAATGAATGTGTAGGGATACCGTACCTTTATGCCACTTGTGTTACGGTATTCCTCTGTGCTCCTGCACGTACGGTCGCGATGTTGTTTCATGCTTGGTGATGTCATACGGTGTATGGATGACTCCAAAATGCCGGGGTACAGTCGCCTTCAATCTTTATTCCACCGCCAAAACATGTACGATCATTACTGTGCGGACGGAGTTGTTCCTAGCGCTTTATCTTCCCTCAAGCCGTATAATGTACTATTTATGCCGTGTGGTATCTTGGGGTGCTATGACCGTACGGTGCAATGTTCATGGTTTCGGTTTATATATCGTATGGTGAGATTTCTTTTTGGCCATGCGGCCCCGTACGAGAACAGTCCGTACGATCACTTTAAAAAAAATCCTTTTTCGACCGTACGATACCTATGGTCATTTTTTTAAATTATAAATTTAATTTTTTTTTAAATGTCTGAATTATGTACCACTTGGCTGGCCGGGCCCACCGGGGTGGACTGGGTCGTTTCGCCGTTCATGGTACAGTTTCAGTTTCGATCCATTCTCTGCATTGGGGATCTCTCCACCGTCAAGTGTGGAGAGTTTGATTGCTCCGTTTGCTACAACCTCGCAGACTTTATAGGGACCCGACCATTTCACCTTGAACTTTCCGGGCTTAATCTCATTTTTTCCATTATACTTCAAAACTAGTTGGCCTGGCGTGAACTTCACTTGGCGGAGGTGTTTATCATGCCACATTTTCCTCCGTTATTGCGCTACCTCCGTTGTCTACTATGCCATCACCCTTTTTTCGTCCAATTTTCCTAAGGCACAGAGCATTTCTCACAGACTCTCCATATCACCCAGCCTATTATCAATTGCTATCCGCAGACTTGGAACCATGAATTCTGCAAGTTCGACTGCCTCCTATCCGTACATTAGTTGGAAGGGTGTGTGCCCTGTGCTCACTTTGTACGAAGTGCGATAAGCCCACAACACCGAGGGTAATTTCTCCTCCCAATCTTTATCCTCGACTCCACACGACTTGTAGATGACTGCTACCAAAATTTTGTTGGTTGCCTTGGCTTGTCCGTTCGCCCGAGGCTAGTATGGGCTTGACACCGTGTGAAAATTTTTAAATTTTGTGGTTAGCAATTTGATGATGTGGTTGACAAAATGGCCACCTCTGTCACTAGTGAGTTGAATCAGGATGCCATACCTCGTTATAATTTGTTCATAAATGAACTTTGCAGTGCTTACGGCTGAGTTGTTCGGAAGTGCGCGTGCTTCCACCCATTTCATTAATTACTCAGTCGCCACTACAATTTATTGGCACCTTCGAGCACGGCTAACCCTTAGAGGTCTGACGAAGTCCAACCCCCATCTTTCAAACAACTCCTGGGCATGGGAAGGGTTGAGCGGCATAAAGTCGCGCTTGAGGGGTTTCCCAACTCGGTGGCAAGTATCGCATCGCACCACCCACTCTCTGGCGTCATTATACAATGTTGGCCATCACAAGCCTGCTAAGAGTACTTTCCGTGCTGTCGTATCCAACCCCATGTGTCCTTCGGCTAGTCCTTCGTGGGCTTCTCGGAGTATCCCTGGAACTTCTTCCTCCATCACACATCGTCTCAACACCTGATCCGGTCCCATCTTGTACAACAATCCATTAATCAATTGAAAAGTCCTACTCCTCAGGACCAACTTTCTTCTCTCTCCAGGAGGCATGTCCCTCGGGAACTGGGAGGTGGACAAATACTCCCCTATGCTTGTATAGCACGGGGAAAGTGCGGCGATTTGAAACAGATGCGCGTTCGAAAAGTTATCATTCACTCCCTCTGGTGGCTCTCCCGACTTGATGCGTGATAGCTGATCCCCGATCATGTGGCTATGCCCTGGCTGCACAATGATGGTGAATGTGAACTCTTGCAATAACAAAAGCCATCAGGTGACCCTCCCTTGAATAATGGGTTTATTTACTAAGTACATGAGGGCTTGGTGGTCCACATAAAAAGTAAATGGTGTAGCTAGAAGGTAATGCCGAAATTTTTGAATGGAGTAGACCATTCTGATGGCTTCCCTCTCCGTGGTGCTATAATTCTTTTCAGCATTGGACAATAGCCTACTTGCAAAATATATCGGGTGATCCAATCCATGTTCTCCTTCCTGAGCCAAGGTAGCCCCGATGGCATAATTGGACGCGTCCATGTGGAAGTGGAATTCCTTGTCCCAATTTGGAAATGCAAGAATTGGGGCACCCAACAAACTTGATTTCAATTCCCCGAAGGCTTCTCCTTGTGCCTTTTCCCATACTTACGCCTCCCCCTTCCTCGTGAGCCTATCCAATGGGTGTGATATCTGTGCAAATTTTTTTGATAAATTGCCGGTAGTACCCAATGTGGCCGAGGAAGGATTTGACCTTGGTCACATCCGTAGGTGCCTCCATTTTTACAATCACTCGTACTTTGTCGGGATCCGTCTTTAGTCCTGCCTTGCAGACAATGTGCCCAAGTAATTTCCCTTGGGGCACCATAAATCGACACTTCTTTGGGTTGTGTGCCAGCCGAGCTCGCTTACACTAGTCCATGCACTCCCCTAAAGCAGCAACATGCTTGTCCTGCCCACTAAAGATGGACCAGTCATCCAGGAATGCTTTAAATTTTCCCACTGACATCTTGTCAAAGATGTGTAGGATGATCCGTTGGAAGGTCGCAGGTGCATTGCAGAGACCAAAGGGCATCCAATTATGTGTATATGCCATCCTCCACTATGAAGATTGTTTTCAATTTCTCTTCCTCTGCGATAGATATTTGGTTGTACCCCGAGAACCCATCCATGAATGAATAGATCTCGTGGCCCGCTACTTCCTCCCAAATGGTGTCTGTAAACGGGATGGGGAACGGGTCCTTAATAGTGACTGCTTTGAGGCATCAAAAATCCATGCAAATGCGGATTTGATTAGCTTCCTTTTTCAAAGAGATGACAATGGGGGAAACCCATTCACTCGTCTAAACTTTAAAGATGATGTCTGCCTCCAACATCCGTTCGATCTCCGTATTCACCCTTGCTGCATAGTTCTTAGTCATCCTGTACGGCCTTTTCTGCACAGGTTGGGCTCTCAGGACCATGGGAGTTCAGTGTACACACATCTCCGGAGGTACACCCTTCAAATCTTTGTACGTCCAGGAAAAGACGTGTTTGTACTCCGTAAAAATTTTGAATGCCTCCATCTATAGTACCGGATCCCAATCATCCCCCACCAGGATGTTCTTTGGGTTCTGCTCATCTCCCATATTTATCTCTGTCAACTTTGCTTCCTTGTATCTTATGGGCTTGTCCTTCTGAAATTGGTGTGCAAGTTTTTCCTCAACTCGAGCCTCCCCTTATACTCTCCGTATTTTAGAGGGAACCTATTCAGCTCTTCCTCGACCTGTAGCACATTACAGGAGGGATTGAAAAGTTCATAATCACTCATTTGCCAATGAAATAAGCCGTTCATGGAGTCTGCATCATCCCCCGAGCATTCCTCCAATTCTAGTATTCCTTCGTCATTGGGCTCCATGCCCTTTGTCCCTTCGTCCTTTCCGCAGTCGGACTCCGAGTCAGAAGAGGATGCGATTTCCTCTCCGACCATCCGAGTTCTGAGATCAATCACGAACTTCCTTCCACCCTTCTCGAATGATAAAGTATTCCTCTTCCAATTATGATTAGCTTTGGCAGTCACTAGCAACCCTCTCCCAAGGATGGTATCATATCCCTTCTGCTGAAGAGGAATTGCCATGAAGTCCAGAGTGAATGGTTGTGTGCTGACGGTTACCTGTTGTGCTATTAAGGTTCCGAGGGGCTTGATGCCATGTTGGTCAGCCCCCAAGAGGTTGAAGGTCGGCAGCCACAGTGTTGGCTTCTCGAGGCTCTTCCTGGTGTCCTCAGACAGAACATTCACCCCTGACCCACCATCAACGATGGTGTCAGTGAGAACGGTGCCCAAAATGCCCATCTCTACTATAACAAGATTTCACCCACTGTTTACTGCCAGTAGCATTGGGTCTACCGCGGACCCGCCAGGAGCCTCGGTCCGTTTTGGTATACTTGTTGGGCTGGGTGTGGTGCTTAATAGGGCTGCTCTTAACTAGGGCATCATTTCAAGTAGGTCCTTGATCTTCACAGGTATTGCCATCTGCATCATTTGCCTTAAGATATTTTCTTCGGCCTCCCACCGAGAAGAAGTGTCAGTCGTTCCATTCGTCTCCATTCAGGCTATCATTTCCTTCTCAATCTTAGCCTTTGCCTCTAGTGACCTTTGTTTTTCTGTGCAGGGGTCAGGATATGTGGCCTTCTTGGCCTTTGCTCATGTGATCGTCAAAATTTCTTCCTCCGTGTCATTCCTTTCAACATCGATGAAGTTGATGCCACGCTTCGAGCAATTGGGGTCCTCGTGATCTCCCGGCCCACACCATCTGCACAACTTTTGTGGGGTCTCCTCCTTCTGGCAATCCCGCACAAAGTGCCCCCACTGATTGCAGGCTCTACATTGTATCATTGGTCTCCCCTTCGCATCTTATTGGATCCGGCTGCGAGTATTGTTATTATTGTTATTCTCTCGACCTCCCCGCCAGTTGTTTCTATAGCCGTCGGATGACGCAGTATTGTTATTTTGTTGAGTGTCAGCTCCCGATGTGGATGGCTGCCCCTGTGTGAACAACACTTGCTGGTTCCTTGTCTTCATATTTGTAAGAACCCCAACTTGGTTCAATTACTGAAATCACTATCAGTTGCAACTGTGCTTGATTGTTGTAATTTTTTTGTTTTGTATTTTTTTGGTTTTTGAGGGTTTGACATAAAAGAAAATACAATAATTGGAACTAATCTATCCAAATTGAAATACAAATCTGATTGCAAT
>MU225366.1:906356-923212 GCA_018584345.1 Thuja plicata
GAAACATAATTTTTTCTTCCTCAAATCATTTAATGTTTCCCTGTCAAAAGGTGCTGGAGTTTTATCTTTAGAATCATTTTTAAAATCAGTCCTCTCTGGTTTTTTATAAAATGGTTTGTTATCCTTAATAGAAGATGCTCCTTTGGACTGAAATTTGTTTGTTGGGACTGCATGTTCCATACTTCTTGCCTTTTTCATAGCTTCCTGTAAAGAAATAGGACCAAATGCCTTTATCCAACCTCTCAGTGGTTCGGATAGGCCCTCAATGAAAAGAACTATCAATCTACGCTCTGAAATGTTTGGCCCCATGATTGCCAACCGCTGAAATTCACCAATGAAATACTCCAAGTTGCTTGTTTGTTTCAGCGGTGCTAAGTCCCGGAAGTAAATCTCTGGATCTTGTCAAATCTTTCAACTAACCTATCCACGAAGTCCTGGTACTTTGTCACCTGATTATGCTGAAGTGTGACCATACCATGGTACCACCAATCATGTGCTACTCTCTCCAAATGCAAAGTGGCGTATTTGATAGCTTCAATCTCTGTCATTGGCCTCAGTGCCAAAAATGTGTCAAGCTTATGAATCCAAGCTTGAGCTGTCATCTTGCCACTCCCATCAAATGTAGGCATAGTAAGCTTGCCTGTAGCCCTCTTCAGCTCACTATTTTGACCTCTAGGCCTCCTATCCTGTCTAAGTGACCTATAATGTTCTCTCCTCTGATTTACAAAGCGTTCAAAACTTCAAAGGTCATCCTCTCCTGAACTTGAGGAACTTATAATTCCCATTCATCATTTGCAGCCATGAGTGCATCTGCAAATATGGGGTCTCCTGCCGCCTCCTCTACCGAAGCTTCTTCTGGCTCCTCCGGAACAAATGTAGGGCGTGTAGGCCTATCAGCTATTCTGGAATGGGTCCGTTGTGGTCTCTGATTACCTGTAGCACTCTTGTTATCTCCCTGTTCTCCCTGTTCCCCATTCTGTCTAACAGGTGGGTTCAACCTTTCTACCATAGTAGTGAGTGCATGTAATGCCTGCGCCATCTGCTGCTGCCTTGTAACCATAGCATGGAAGAATTCTCTGGTATCCTGATCATCATTATTCCTCCTATTTCTAGGTGGACTACCATCATGCCTCTCTTCCATATTTCTTGTTTCCGGTAGCTGTTCTCTGTTAACCAAAACTCTCCTGCGAGTATAGTACCTGTGTGGTCCAATTTCCTGTGGCTGCATATGACTCTCAAACCCTCAGGATGGCAGGAATGAAGCTCTGATACCAATGTAAGAACCCCAACTTGGTTCAATTACTGAACTCACTATCAGCTGCAACTGTGCTTGATTGTTGTAATTTTTTTGTTATGTATTTTTTGGGTTTTTGAGGGTTTGACATAAAAAAAAATACAATAATTGGAATTAATCTATCCAAATTGAAATACAAATCTGATTGCAATATTGATCCCATTCATTTATTCATATCATTACTAATGTTCATACAATGCTTATTTTTGGAGAAATACTTAAAAACAACATTTAGAATAATTAAGAAACCTGATTTAAATCTTCTTGTGCAAAATGCTCCTTATTTCTTCTCCCTTGGGCAGCAATTTACTGTTCACGACAGCACTATAGCGATTTACTATAGCGCGGCACTGTAGCGATTTACTGTAGCGCGACACTGTAGCGAATCAATGTAGCAGCAAATTAAATCTTTGTCTGTCTCCTTCTGACTGCCAAAATAAAACCTCTGCTGAAGCACAAATCAAAGTCTCTGTATGAAACTCTCTGAATACCAAATTCGTTGGATATTTCACCAGTTCAAATGGAGGCTCACAGAAGAAACTACGTTCTTCAATGGCAATGGTTGTAACCCTTCTCAGAGCACAAAAACCTGTTTTCAAAATGATTGCAAAATAACAAATGGATGATTTCTTCCTTCTTTTCCAAGCATAAATATGCCTTTCAAACCCTAAATCAGATTCTTCTAGAGAGCTGCCATTTTCCTCATAAAATCATTTAAAAATAAATCATTAAAACATTTAATGATTTTAGACTTAGGAAAATACATTTAATTTTTCTCCTTCAATTAATTCAGTCAGTTGGCCCCATTCGATGAGAAATAGACCCTCAACATTAAGTCACTTAAGCTATAATATAAAATTATATTATAACTTTATAATATAAGCTCAAACTATTAATATTTATTTTAGCCAAATAAATATTAATATCTCCATTATTACTCATCATTTTTGCACGCCGTCTGAATTGGGAGCTGACATAATGAATCTGCATACGACCATACCCCTTTACTAAAAATAGCAGGGGTCCATCTCTAACATCTTTGACTTACTATAAATAGTAAGTACTGCATACGGAGTCCTGGAGACCTCAAACGCAAGCCAAATCTGCAAAACTTTGACCACTGAAGAAGATGCATCCCTCAAAGGACCTTCTATCCAATCTCATTAGCCTACGAAGGTCTCTGATAGGCTAATCACAAGCTAGAGTGATGTCTCTAGCTAGAAGGGGACATCACAATATTGTATGGGCATTCCTTAGTGGAATGTCCCATAATTTGGCAGATGTCGCAGAAAGATTTCTTTGGACAAGAACCTTTTGTGTGCCCTGCCTCCTTGCAATTCGTACACCACAGCTCTCCTTCCTCCGTTTTGTTGGATCCTCCTTTCGTTGTTTTGAGCTCCTTCATCATCCTCTGGAGGTCTTTCTGTAAGGCGTGTACTTTCTTATTGGATTCCTCATCGCTGCTTTCCTCCGAGGACTAATCATCTGATGACTTATTCTTCTTTTTGGAGGTCTTATATTCACTCTCCAAATCCATTGCACGGTTGTATGCGTCGTCGTACAATGTAGGGGTACGATCTTCATCTTCTTTCGGAGGGAGGTTTTAAGTCCCTCGACGAACCATCTCTTCTTCAGTCCGTCTGCTGGCTCGCTATCCATCTTCCCCAACAATTCCTTTAGTCGCTGGCCATAAGCCCTTACGGACTCGCTCTTTCCTTGTTTTGTACTGTAGATCTCAGCAACAATCTCATTGTCGTCTCACAGCAACTTGAACTCCTTCTGGAATTTCTTTCGTAGGTCTGCCCATGTCGTCAGTTTGGTTTTATCCATATCGGAGTACCAATCAATGGCTACTCCCTTAGTGTAGCCGGAAATTATTTGACCCATTCTGCTTGGTCGGCAACTCCATTTGCCGACCAGATGGTCTCGCAAGTTTGGCAGTGGCAGACATGATCCTCCTTCACCTCGCCCGTGAACTTGGGCAATTTCTGTTTGTTTGTGGCCATAAATACAGGTTGTTGCACCTATTGTACAACTGGTTTTGTTACTTGTGGGAAAGTCTTTGCCGCCTGTTGTGCAAGTTGTGTTCCCTGTGGCGGTGGAACAGGCACACCTACGTTGCTTGTATTACACTGTACTCCTGCGTTGGGTGTAGTGGAGTTCAACGGAACATTCTGAGAATGAATTCCCGTGTGCGGCGTACTAGGACCGAACAAAGTATCCTGGGCACCCCGCGCCTGTGTTACTTCGACACCTTTAGCCGCGTTGGTTTCTTCTTTGCTCCTGCTTCGGGTTTCCTCAGCCCGCAGTGTGAGAAATAAGTTTTTAAACTGATCTCGTGTTTCTTCTATCAGACTTCGCCTTTGTCTGCTTTGGGTTTCCTCAACCCATGGTGTGAGATAAATTTTTAAACTGATCTCGTGTTCCTTCTATCAGACTTCGCCTTTGTCATGTTTCCTCAAGTAATTCCTCGCTATTCCTTATCCTCCGCTTTTCTAGCGAACAATAACGTTCCCCTTCGGCTTCTGCACCTCCCGTGACACCCCTGTGGTCCCCTTTAAGCAACCCTTCGACTGGTTGTCCCTCGGCAAGTTGCCTTAGCCTCCATCTACGTTTGGCTTGTTGTTCGAGGATTAGAGCTCTCTGAGCGGCTTCTCACACATCACTTTGTCCTTTCTTATTCCTATCTTTATTCAATAAATTGGGCATCAATTCTTATCACAAAACATCATGTTTGAAGAGAATACTTTTTTATTAATTCATGTTTCCGTACAATATGTGTCAATCGTATGACATCATTACTACAATAGTGTCCTTTTTATTCTTCCTCTCCTAAGGTCTAAAGCTCAGGAATTATTTCCCCTTCGCCGGGTTCCATCGCATTCTTCTGCCTCCTGGCAGTTATTTTCTTCAAAGTTTCGGAGGATCTGTTGGCGGCGTTGTTGCCGCTCAATCTCCTCTTGTTGATTCCTATGGGCGAGGGATGTCTGCACCGGTAAACGAGGAAGATGGTTCAACAATCGGTTGAGCGCGGGACTTACTTCGAGAGCCGTCTAGACTGCACCCTCCGGCACTTTCGCCTATGTGGCCTCTCTCCGTACGTAAGTCTCAATCGCTACGCGTACCAAAATTATAAAGTCTGACGTCAAAGCATTTTCGCCCTCATATAGTTCCATCCTCCCGTCATAATCCCTTTGAGTGCCATTGTTAAGGGGTTGGCCCATTTATCCCTCGTACGCCATTCAATAGCCTGTCGCTCCCGAGTTTTTCTAGGCAACGACGCCAAATGTTTTCCCCGTGGGGTAAACGAGAAATATTGCATACAGACAAGAAAGAAAAGCATGTAACAGAATGTAGAGAGAACTTAACAGTATTCCATTACTTCATTGATTACCATGTACAATAATATGCCAACACAGGATATCTCTTCTATTGAGAGAGTACATACATATAAGGACCGAGGGGGTGCGAGGCGAACCGTCACACCCGTGTTACTATCTATCCCTCGGTTGTGTTAACTATCTAACTACCCATGTTTCCCGACAACACTCTTAGATCCATCTCCCAGTATTGTTGCATTGTTAGTGATAATTTTGCATCAACTTCTCTATGTCCACATCTATGACAATTTGCTCCAACATTAGAATCAAAGTTTATATATTTTTTACTTTGTTAGAGGAATCAATTTACTTGAAAAAAATCATGTTGCTATTGGAAGCTGCCCATAAATTTATAAGGGTGTAGTTGTTTCCACCTATCCACCCATTTGAAAAGATAGTGCATCTATACTTTTGCCACTGCCTCTGTTGTTCTTCCAGAATTAATTTGCATTTTCAACAACTTTCTAATGAACATCCCATTTAAGCCTTTTGGAGAGGGTACCTTGTACCCTTTCCCTAGAATTTTTAATTTTGTCACCAAATTTTCCTAATATGAGCTCTTCACCACATTGAAGGGAAGATTATAAAACAAATAAATTGCACATATTTTATATACTTTTGGGTGCACCTCATTGTTTTATCCTTTATCGTGGAATGAAGGTTTTGCTCCAAGTATGTTTCTAGGCCCAAAAAATCCTTATTTCTATGCTCTACTCAAATTGGATGGAGTGGATGCGCTTCATTTGTGTGGACCATGACTAGAGCCCACAATGTTCATTTCCACTTGCATGTTGGGATTAATTGGTGTATGATTCCTTGTGTCTTCACCTTCTCTTGTTTCTTCTCTTCTAACAATGCAAGGAGTGCTTGCATCTCTCATTCTTCCTCTTATTTAGGTTTTTCACATGTCTTGGCATCACAATTAGGAATACTTGCAATATGGTTTTTGAGGTGATTGATGCCTCCATTATTCTTATTCATGCACAAGATGCAAATCATATTCCTAGCTACTAGTGTCGTTACTACATATTTCTAAGTGGCGCCTTTGCTTCTGGCATGACAACTCCTCATAATTGATGTCGAGCCTAATGCAGAGCTAGATGCCATCACATCTAACCTATGACATAAAAAAATTAAAAATTAAATATAGTAATTTAAATACAAAAAATAAAATAAAATTCATATAATTCTTGAATTACAGATGTAATATGGTAATTGAATAACAATATTGCATGCCATAATTAATTTATCCAAAAACTTGTCTTTTCAACTTGAAAGGTTAGAACACTTGTTTATGGGAAAAATTCAAAAAACAACAATCTCATTTAAATAAGTATTTTAAATCAGAAAAAAAATCGGAAATTGAATTCATTGCATGTAAAATTGTAAATAATGTCTACAAATCTGTTAGTAGCATGCAAGAAGTAACTTACATGCCTGGAAAAAAAATACTAATTTGGAAACTGAAATTCCTCAAATCTGCCCTTCAAATCCACAAAAAATCTTTCAAATCTCTCTCAATGATGCACAATTATTGTGTGAGGTTTAGCTATGGAATAGGAAAAAAATCAGTTTTTTTAGCATTTGATCTACATCTTATGAGTTTTGTCGGACTTTATTAGTACTCGCTGATTTTTCTTGTCACTGCTAGCAAAAATAATGATTTCCTCGGGTTGGAAAATTTACCTTTAGAGTAGTCATTTGGGAGAAAATTCACAACTCAGCAAGTTCACAAACTATAACGAACATAGAAATACACTTCCATATATCAAATGTCTCAGTATTAACTTGAGCTTCAAATGTCTGATTTCTATGATTTCAACTCTAAAAGGAGTTGCTTCTGTTTTTATCTCTTTCTCTTCTTCCTTCTCGTTGCAAGTATGCTCTTAATTATCCTTACCTCCTCCATTGTCTTCTAATGCCAAATTTCTTGGCTAGAGCTTGCACTTGAACATTTGTGGATGATTGTTCTTGTGTCATTTGTGCTTGTCATCTTCCTAGGTGTTCTCGTTGTTGGTTCACCCATTGCCAGTCCTTATCACTTGTTCAAGTGACTCTCCAAGGCTGAAACTCTTGTATTTATATCACTCCTTACTTCATGGTTCTATCATCATGTTGCAACCTCTAGATTGCCTAGGATAAAGTTTCAATCTCTTGAAGACCTTATCATTGATAAGTAGGAGATTTTTTCCACAGCAAGTCAAATCGTGATATTGCTATCAGGATTCAACTGTGTAGTTTTTTGAGTCAAACTCATTGACCCATGTTTATCAGGATTCAACTGTGTAGTTTTTTGAGTTCATGGGTCAATGAGTTTGACTCAAAAAACTACACAGTTGAATCCTGATAGCAATATCACGACCTTATCATTGTTATTCAATTCAATTTTCATACAAATCCCCATGTTAGTATCATGTTTTAGTACCAAAATCATTAGTAATTTCATCACCACTTTACTTGTAAACTACAAATGACCAAAATATACTTATTTTGAATTTAGAATTATGAATTTGATCTTACAAGCTAGTTATATTATGTGTTCAACAAGAAATTAACAAGAAAAGACACAAAAACTATGCATACTCTATTTCTTTCTTGGAAAACCTCCATTAATGGTGGAAAAACCAACTGGTAGGAGGCATTAGCATATCTACTTGGTTCTTATCGACTGGAAAAAGAACACAAAATGGATTACAACTCACAAATTGCTATTGTCATCTGTCAAGCCTTATCTAAAATTGAAACTGAGTTTTCCTTGTTTTGGATGCATATAAACATGTCTCCAACTTCCTAGAACACTTTGCCTTCTCAACACCTTGCATTGTTGTTGTCAGGAAGCCCTCTTGTCCACTAGAAGCCACCTTTAAGAATTTAGAGCGCCAAAAGACAAGACTTTTCATTTACCTTGTTGACTGCTTGTGTCATGGTTAAACCACTATGTTCTATGGTCAAAATCACCTTCGCAGTTTCAAGACCACTTAAATGGGTTTGACAACACTGTGTTTCCAAAACTACGTCCTGATGACAATTGGCAGTTTGACTGTCCTGAAACAGCAATCACTTAAACATTAAAATTTTGGAAAATCTTCAATCCCTATTCCGGACATAATACTGATCCTTTTCTGGATCAGTGTCTTTTTAATAGTATCTATTTCATTGGTTTACATTCTTTACATTCCTTGTTGTGTAATCTACTTCAAAATGGTGTCATTCAAAGAAAAAGCCATTCTTGCTGTCATTTTCCCAAAACTCTGTTTGTCATTTTGTCTTGCTGAAATCTTTCATTCCCTTATCTTAATCTTCATCCACCGTATTTAGTGGATGTGGGTGACTATTCTGTGTTAGTTGGCCCTTAGGATATTCATGGTCGCACACCATTGGACCTTCAGATCTTTATACAATGGCTTGGTGCCTTAAAGTAGTTAGGGTTTCAAAGAGATACGTTACTGTTATGAGTCCTGGCTATTTCATGACCAAAACCAAGAAGGCAAATGCCAACACTGTTTAGCCAATGTATACATCAGCTGCTACCATGGTACAAATTTGAATTATCTTGGTATACTGAACTTTGATTTTTAAATAATTCGAAACTAACTTTTTTATCACTTTTTATTTGCAGCCTGATTGTTCCAAGGGATAGCATTACTTCAGCAAGCTTAAAAAAGGCTCTTCCACCTTCTGCTGAATCAAAGGTCTTGGACAGTAATTTCATTTTTCAAGATTTAAAATTTTGATTTATTGGAGTTATCTTCCAAGCTGACTACCCTGTGGTTATATTGCTATTCTTGACTCTCTAGCATTATATATGGCAGAACCATTGAATAGACTTAGTTGGCGAATGAGTTATGGATGCACATATACTGATTGACAGTTCTGAAAACAGGTAAGAGATCTGGGAAATCCGATGATGGATAATCTCAACCCATCAGGAGCCTTGGAGTTCCTTAAGAATCAAAAACCATCTTTATGTGTGGCACTTTTACCTGGCAGTAGAGCACCGGAGGTTTTTTCAACCATTTATTTCTCATTTTACTGTACACAGCACTCTTTTTTTGGCTAATACACTTTAAACTGTATATTTGGATTAGCACTAAACATGAAAGCATGAATATGTTCTCTGATAAATTCCCATTTGAAAACAGGTTTATTTCAATTGGAAGATCATTCTTGATGCTGTTGAGAATCTACTAATGTCTCCAATTTCAGATCAAATAATATTTTTAGTTCCTATATTTTCGTCACTGGAAATAGGTCGATTTTCCAAAACACTGATATCCATGGGATGGAAATTTGGAGTTTCTGAAAGCCTCCCACCTGATATTGAGGATTCAGTATTGTGTACAGAAAATATATTTTCTGCAAGCAGCAACCTCAGCAGAGAAAGTGACATCCTATATTCTTTCTCATATAAGAAAGACACTGCTTTCCTTTTACTGACCAGGGACCTGTTCCCCGATGTCGCCAACCTGGCAGATGCTACAATTGCAATGGCGGGTACAGCAACTGAACAACTTGTAAGTTTAATTTCAGATATGTCAAAATAGATATATAATATATCATACGCTGGCCATTATGTATGTGAACTGACTTTTAAAACGCTTTCTAGAGAAAATGTTTGAACTAGGGAACTGCATTAAATTTGGTTGAATATTATGACACAATATTTCATGCTTCGTACTTTTTCCTCCCACCTGCATCTAAATGATGTTTCTAACATTTCACAGGTAGGTATGGGCAAGCCTGTTTTTACCCTCTTTGGGAATGGACCACAATATACTAGTCTATTTGCAAACGCTCAGTCAAGACTACTAGGGAAATCAGTAAGTATCAGTTATATTTAGGAAGGTTGACTGATGCATGTTGAAAATGACTGACTTATAACAAGTATGTAGCGAAAATGGCTGACTTTCTGAAAACCCTATATTAAGATTTCATTTAAGGATGCATATTGTGAATTCTCTACTCATTTTAATATATTTTCCTATATTATGACTTAGTATTTTAAAGTTGTTTCTGAAGTTTCTAGATATAGAATTCTTATCCTTGAAGAACTTGAAATCCAAAATTAGTAGTTTAATTATTTAGCAACCCCACTTTGCTTGTGGATGGAAGCAAGTGTAGAGAAGTATCTGCTTAGCCAAGTGCTAGAGAAGTGGTTTATGAATCAGAATTTAAAGAGAGAATTGACAGCAACATAGCCAGGTAGTTTAACTTGTAATATAAAATTTGCAAACTACAAAGAGGTTGTTGTTTGTCAAGTATGAAGATTTTTTATAGTAGTGGTTTGAAGATCTTTCAGCTTGAAGTTGTTTGAAATTTAGGATACATCCCAGATTCATTAGGATCTGAGATTTTGAGGATTGTGAACAAAAAATGTCCTAGGGCTGTTGTGGAAAGAGTGATGCCACTAGGATTTCCTTGGTTTGGTTAGGAGTAGGTGATGATGCATTTGAGGGTCCTTACATTCATATTCTACCAAAAGGGGAAGATCTTACACTTTGAGGATTTTCAAGAATATAAGAATGTTTTGATTTCCATTATATCAAGTGAAAGGACTATTATCAAGCTGATACTGACAGTTAGGGTAACCACTCTATTAAAATTAAATGATGTATCATTCACATTTAGTAGCATATGAAAGAACATTTTTGTAGGAGAGTATGACAAGAGAGAAAAAATATTTTACCTTAGGAACAGCTTCAGTAGCTGCTCATAGACATGGAAATAAATGTGCACGAGTCAAAATGAGAGTAAAAAAAAAGGATATTTCTTCATCTTGGGAAAAATATAAGCAAAGTGAGTTTTGTCTTGAATCCTATCATGGAAGTTGAAGGTGTATTTGCAAGTCAAACATGATAAGTTGATAACCTAATTGAGATGTCCACATAATGTCAAAATATGATGAAGTGAAAGAACAAGTTGAGTAAAAAGGATGAGCTAAGTGGAAGTTCTAGTTAGCGGCCTCGGGCTGAAATGAAGAGAGCTCTTTTAAAATTGATGCAGATTCACCACTTTGGCTTTATTCAACAATGATTAAGCAAATGTCTAGTGGTGGGAGTTTTCTTTAGCAATGTAACCATTGCAGTATAGAGCATACGGGCTCATACTGTTGAGTGAAAGGTTATTCATGTGCCATCTCTAGATACAAAATAAAAGCTTGTAAGTGGCCATATAAGAAAGGGCTGCCAAGACGTCTAATCCTAGAATATAGTAGAGAAGAAGAGGAAGCTGACATGAATAGAAACAAATCAAAGACTCATCATAATCTTGCCAAGACAAGTTTGAAGAGGCATTGTAGTGGCTTGACTAAATCAGCTGGCCCACATCCTTTTATGCCAATGCCCCCACCTTCTGAACCAGAGAATGTTGTGGTTATATTAAAGGGCCCATTGGATAGGACCTTCAAAAATGAAATCAAAAAGGTTGCAGATCATTAGCATTGCTCATTGCATTTATGACATTGGGCTTCCTTTCAACATTCTTAGATCACCTTATTGGCAAGAGATGGTGAATACCCTTTTGCAATACACCTCCTGATTATGTTAGTTCGGGGTATGAAAAGGTGTGAAACACCTTATTGTTGGAGAAAGCTTCAATAGAGACATCATTAAGAGTGATAAAAGATACATGGCCAAAAATAGGTGTGTTCATCATTTCTGACGAATGGAAAGATTGCAAAAATAGGCCATTGATCAATTTTATGGCAATGTCTCCTAAAGGGGGGATGTTTTTAAAGGTAGTGGATTGTGAGGGACAAGTAAAAGATGCAAATTGTTTACTACTATACTTGGTAAATTACATACATGAAATAATAATACAAATGACAGTGCATACTAGACATAGGAGTTAAATTTATCTTTATTAGCTCATGAATTTGTTGTCCTCAATTCTGTATTCGCAAAATTGGGGCAACACTATGAAATTTTCGTAGTTTAAACTCTCTAAGGCATTTTCTTTGTTGCTTGTTTTGTTCTCGATTGCCCTAGGTTTGTTGCATTTCGGATTCTGCTTGTTTCGAGCTATCCTGGGCCTAAATCAGAGTTGTATTTCGAGAGATAATGAGGAATTAAGTGCACTGCAGGTGGGCTTTTTAAGCTTGATTGCAAGTCTTTATTTCTTGTTTTAAAATCTTGCTTAGTGGGTTTCTTGAGTTACATTACATGCTTTATCTTTAAGAGTTTAAAGGCTTGTAAATGTGCATGAGAAACTCGTCTTTAAAACAAAAGGACGTTTTTAATTAAACTTATACTTGTTTGGTGGGCTTTTAAGCTTATTTGCAAGTGTTATTTTGTTTTAAAATGGAAGCATGTTTTATTTGCAAATCAATTCCAAAATCCTGTCATTGGCTTTAGAAAGATATGGTGGCGATTTTTATTCACATTACATTTTCTAAAACCCGTGTATGTGTTTAAAAGGAATTGCAAAAACACTTTAAAAATCCGTCCCTGGTCTTTTAATATGTTTTTGACATGGTAGAACAAAGCTAAAACCCGTCATTGGCTATAGTGGCGAATTTTATGTGTAATGCATATCCAAAAGCCCATTTTTAATCAACAAGTGACTTGCAAATCAACTTTAAAATCCCGTGGTCAGTTTTATAAGGGAAAGGTGGCGATTTTTATGTGTTTTACATAATAAAAGTCTGTTTTATTAAAAACGATTCATCTTGCATATGTATCGTGTTTTAAAAAAAAACGCATCACTAAGCATTGATGCGATTTTGAAGGGAAAGATGCATCTTGCATATGTATCATGACTTTAAAAGTCTGTCTCTGCTCTCTTTAATTGTTTTTGACTTGAATCTTGAATTCAAAAACCCGTCACTAGACATTATAAACACGTTTTTTGGAAGAGAAAGGCAGTGTCTCAGCTTGCGACGTTATTCCAGAGGGCCGCCTAGGGCATTATTTGAGAGAGAATGAAGTTTGCAGAGTTTGTAGTCATTTGTGACTCTCTAAACCAGCGTTTTTGGTGCTAAAGAGATTCGCCATTTGTCAACAGATTTTGCCAAGGCTGGTTATACGCATTTAATGTATTTTTTCATTTTTATTTGACTTAGAACTCATTCATAGCCCAATATAGCTGCATTTTGGGAGATTGTTTGCATTCGTTTAAGTCCATTCATGGTCGTTTTTATGAATCATGGTTTTCTTGACCATTTCGTGGTCATTTCTTCATTTCATAGGGTGTTTTTGTTCAAATCTGGGTCGAATTTCATTAAGTATGGGTCATTTTTGCTTTAAAACGTATGTATATTTGCAAAATACCAGTTGTTTTTGTTTAAAATGTCATTATACCTGCAAAAATCCTAGCGTTTTTTGTGTTTCCTTCCAGAAATTTGCTGCACCAAGGGTTCGTATGATGCTATTTTCCAATTTCGGGTCTGAGGATTTGCATTATAGAAGATCACCAAAATAAGAATGCAAGTGTGTTACTTGCAATTTGTTTGTCTATGACCGACTTGCTATTGGTCTTATGAGACCCAACCAAGGACAAAGCATATAGCTGCAGACCAAGAAGATGTAACAACAATCATTTTGAAGCTGCCCCTGTATGTGCAAATTTAGACAAAGCTGCAGCAGAACCTCATGTTATTTTCATGCCTTCATTATAGTTGTTCCAGTTATATTGAAGCTTTAAAATCAATTTTGAGCACTTGATGATAATTTTCTATGGAGTGGAGGGATATTTATTGAAAAGATGCTTAGGATAAGGGCATTTTGAGAACTGCGGATTGATACCTTTTTAGTCAACATAATGGACAGTCAAGTGTAATTTCAATAGCTTTTGTGACAGCCATTAGTGATCAACGTGTTTCATAACAGTGGTAACAAATACGAAGATGTAGATTGGTCGCTAAAAAGATGTTTTTAGTGACTCTTCACTATTCAAACTCATGCTAATTTCAAGATGGAGATTGGTCCTATGACAGTTCGAGCAAAGCTCAAATAGCAACCAATGCAAGGGTGAAGATATTACTTAAAGGTGTCTTCATACTTAAAGCTTCCACTTCAATTTCACCAAGAGAATTTCCCTATAAAAAGTTTGTTCTTCTCCTCGAATGTTGTAAATTCGATTACAAGAAGCATGTGACCTTCCCAACATAAAGTTCTTCCCATTTGCGAATGTTTTTCTCGTGTTCTTCCCCATTGGCAACGTACTTCCCAATTTCTGATATTCACTTTTGGTATCATTTTGAAACCATACAAAGAAAGGGATGACCGATGAATTGTTTGTAGGCATAGAATGCTTTTAAGATAGAGATGGAAAGAAACAAATATGTTTTCCCAATAATCACCATTATGATAATAACCAAGGATGCAAGTTCCTATTCTGGGTCAAGATGCATCCACCAAACCTGAACATTTAAAATACAAAGCATCTTGTAGCAGTATGAAGACCAACAAAGGATGATGTAGTAGAAGTCGTCTCTTGTTAGACACTTAGTCATTTTCACATGCTTTAATAGAATAAGTGTAGTTTTTATGACAAATTACTTGTAGAACATGAACAAGTTGTAAATACAGGGGAACATGTACATGTATAGTAGTTTCATGTAATCAGGTTGCAAGTGCTTTAGGCTTTGTGATATTGAATAAGTCAAATAGAATCTTTTGAATAAGTCAATGGTGGTTAAGTGTTTCCCTTTATTTCTCCACCTTTTCCTCTACTCACCTATATAAAGGAGTGAGTTCAATGTATATTTTCATCTTTGGGCAATGCATGAAAACTCTGCCTGTTTGTATATGCACTCTAAGACTTTGTGCTTGGATGTAGATTAAATTGCTTTCAATAAAAGAAGCAGGTTGTTTTGAGACTTTGTGCCAATCCAAACTGTTATGTGATGACATTTTCTCGAGTTGATCATGAGTTTTGATGCTTTGTTCAAGAGGGATTTGAATTCAATCGTGCAGACTTTGAGTTGCCAATTGCACTCAGAGTTATAATTCAATTTGAATTTTGAAGACTTTGTGCTTCAAGAGAAAGAATTATTATAGTTAGTAGTGGCTACAATTACTTAGAACTAAAAGACTTTTGGCTTCAGTTGTAAGTATTTTTACTAAGTTTAAGAGTATTCAATAAGAGACTTGGTGCCTTACTGTTTATTCTGATTATTGAATCCTTATTCGAGATAAGCACATGAGACTTTGGCTTCCTGTATGTGTTTCACAAAATATACAAGTAGATTGTTTTCTTTGGTGTTGTTCTTACGTCAACCCTTGAGCCATCGGTATTATCGTAGCAATAGATAGCTTTTGTTAAGTTGAAAAGTTGTGGTGGTACCCTAAATTTTGAGAATTTAGAAGTCCCAATCCATTATCAAGAAGCAAGTTTCTCCATACTACAAAAATCAAAGGAAGGAAGCTTTATGACACAAATAAATAGAACTAACTAATCGAAACCTTCAGAAAATGCTGGAATTTCAACTTGCTGCAAAGATGATGCCGACAAAGGTTGAAGATGGTCGAATTCTAAAAATCTAAAAATGACCCAGTTCGGGAAATCAAATTTCCTATCTCCAATAGAAATCTTAGCTTTTCACAATGTGTTTTGGATTTTCGACCAAAGCCAAATCCGAAAGTTAGGTAGTTATTTTTTAGTTAGTTTATTGTTTTTTCAAAATAATTTGTAATAAGGGTTGTCTTTTCACCTTAAAGAGGTGTGAAAGCCACTCAAACACACACACACACACACACACACACACATATATATATACATAATGTAAAATGTAAAGAGACAAGACAATACAATATAATACAATTTCATATATTTGGATAGTTTTAAATCAACAAGTGTAACATGGACCTGGATGTACTATTTTTTCAAAATCAATAAAGATAAGTTCTTTTTTCTTTCATCTGTGGGAATTGACTCAACTCCATTTTCGATTAGCCCCTTGGATAAAATCTTTAGATTTTCTTCGAAGTGATAGTTTGATGTTGCATACTTAATTGATTAAATTTACAACTTTCATTATCAATTGGTCTATTCATCTTGCATGGTTAAATTCAAATTATTGTGGCCGCAATCAATCGATCTGTCATTTGAGGAGTTAAAATCAGTTGAGATAGCTGTGGATTTGTCTTAAGATACATGCTCATCATAACGCCTTTGAAGTGATATGTTTCTTGCAAACTGTCTCTGAGATTGTACATAGGGTTGGGATGATTTTGACTCTATTGCCCGTGATAGAATAAGGCACTGGTCTAATCATTATTTGGATTATAGTTATTCAGTTCATTGCTTATAGTTTTGTGATATCTTATCTATCTGTTCACTTCAGTTCACATTTATATTTACAAACATTCTTTCAATTACTCAAAGTATTTCAGTTTACAGTTTATGATATATTGATTTCAGTTAGACTTCTTTCAAGTGCCTTGCCATACTTGAGAGAGGGTTTGAGGTGTATTCTATCTGCTATAAAAAGCCTTAAGACTTGAAGGATAAGTTTAAGGTATAGGCCTACCAGCCTTGGTTCTGCAGAGCCAGAATTGCAGAGGGTTCAACCTTGCCTTGGTTGAATCTTGTTAATTGGCCAAATCACTTGGGTTTCCCAGCATTGGATTGGCAAGTCCATAGGAAATCCAATCTATTGATTTGAGCACCAACATATTGGCGACTCTACCGGGGAGTTGTTCAAAAGAACATTTTTGTATTTTACCTAGAAGCTCTGGTGATATATTTAAGACTCTACTGGGAGAAAAGAACTCAGAAGATAGTAAGTATTTTCCTTCTGATAAGAAGGTGGCAACTCTATTTAATAAATTATTTCAGTCAGTGACTCTACTGAGGGAAAAGACTCAAAAGGAGATAAAAAGGTGGCGACCCTGTATGTCAGAAATTTTTAATTTCTTTACTGAGGGAGATAGCTTGGAAGGAATGAGCATTTGTCCTTTAATTAGTAATAGAAGATCTATTACATAATGTTTAAAATTATGTTCAAAAGGTTTTTGATTCCCATTGATACCAGGCCTTTGGATCTTAGAAAGTTTCAATGCAGTTCTAATGAATTGTTTTCACAACTTTCACAGAGGGTTCTTGAATTTTATGGAGATTATGATGAATCAACTCTTGATCATTTGGATGCTTTTCATATATTCCTTGATAATTATGAGGTCCATACAGAAGATGATGCCATGAAGCTGTTTGCATGGTCATTAAAAAATAATGCACAAGAA
>MU225366.1:953417-963886 GCA_018584345.1 Thuja plicata
TGAAATAAATCCAATAGATTTTCGGATTTAGGAAAGATTGGATACAAAGAGTATATATAGATCATATTCCTAGTCTCTTTCCTTCAATTTTGGACAGTCAACATGCATATACAGCCAAGTGGGAAAGGATGAGAGATAAAATGCCAAGAAATAGCAACCATTTTGACTATTTCTCTTGTATATGCAATGAGGAAGAAAAACGGCGTCTAGGGCAAAAATCTCAGCCAAAACAACAAAATAAATCCATATAAAAACTAGAAGACTTACCAAAATCAGTTTGCAAGCTGAGAAAATGATGAAAAATGCTCAAATCTTCTTCCCATGAAGATTAGCGCTGAGAAAGGCAGACTGTTTGGAACTGTTTACATGTGTTTTTTGTTTGAAATGCATATGTAATAACTCTTGAAGTCAACGCCTTGGGAGAAGTATTCAGAAAATGCATTAAAAACGCATGAAAAACATATGTAAGTTCCACCAAAAATGACGCCCAAGGAAAGCCATTAAAAACGTTGTTTTGGGAAAGCATTTACATGTGCTTTAAAACGCATATGTAATGGCTATTAAAAACGACGCCCTTGGAAGACAAAGGAAGTTTATTGTTTTAACAACACATTTGATAATGTGTTATCCTCTCCAAAAATGACGCCCTAAAAGACTCTTTAAAAATGTTGTTTGGAGGAGAGTTTCGCATATGTAATCTCTTTCAAACGCATATGCAATGGGCCCCATAAACGACGCCTTTGGAAGTAAGACAAAGAAAGTTTATAACATATGCACTTTATAACACATGTAATCCCCCGAAAATTCGATGTTATGGGAAGAACTTTAAAAAAGTTGTTTCTAAAAAGCATTTGCAGATGTTTTAAAATGCATATGCATTGCCTTTGAAATTCGATGCCATTTGGGAGAAAAGGATTTCAAACTTACATGTATTCACTTCCTTAGCATATGCGTTGTCTTCCCAACTCGACGCCCTTAGAGATTTATTAAGAACGTTAACTTTAAGAACTATTTGCACAAGAGATAATATATGCAATGGTTCCAAAATTCGACGCCTTGAGGAGGAAAAAGAAATAAAGAAGTAAAAAATGCACTTTATGAATGCATTTATATGTGAAGAAGGATTAAATACGTTCTTTTAGAGGTTCAACTGCACATATTGAAAATACTTAGAGTAGATATGCAGTTGAAGTCAAAAACAACGTATTTAATATGGAAAAAGACTTAGGGGTGGTTTTTTTAAATGTGTTTTGCATACAGATGACATGCAATGAGAAATAAAAACCACACCTTTAATAATTAAGCTTGAATTCTGAATTAATTTAATATATAACTATAGTATTTAAATGAAATTAGACCATTTTAAAGCTAATTTCAATAAAATATTAAAAACTATAGTCGAATCAACTCAGAATGAGTTGAAATTTGAAAATGGACTACAAAATCCACTTAAAATATCAAATATAATTCGAACTCGTGCAATTGACTTCGAAAACGCCACCTTTTAAGGATTTTTAAAGAATATGCAATCAGCTTGAAAAACCCCACCTTTTACATCATAACTTGAGTTGTACTACTCCGTTTGATGTCTAAGTTAGCTCGAAACGAGTGTATTTCAAAGGGCTATCGACTCAAGGGAAAAGCAAAGACTAAAAATGTCAAATAAGAAAGAGCAAAACAAAGAAAAGGACTTAAGAATGCATGAAACATACCTTTACAAAGAACTCCTCAAGGATGACAAATTATCTCTATTAACACTCTATTCAGAACGTTCAAATCATAGAGGATACTACTACGAATTGACAAGAAAATTTTGTAGGGTTGCCACAATTTTGTGATCTCGAAATTGAGGACAACGCTGTAATTGCGAGTAACCAACGAACAACAGTCAACATAGAAATCTCATAGAAAGTGCGTGCGAAATAAACTTCAGCTGTTATGAGATAGTGACCGGCCCACTTCCTCGCAGAACTAGTCCACTTAATTTTTAATCACTGTTTGATATGAGCTTCATGACTTCACGTAGCCGGAGGGTCCCTAATTCAAAGAAGTGGGGTGTGTTGTGGAGAGTCCTAAAAATAAATGGGACTAGGTTGTAAATTTTCTAGTTTAGTTTGGTTGTTATTAATTACGGAAAGTGTATTGGTAGTTGTTATAGGTAGTGTTGTTGTGTATCCGTAATGTCTAAATTATATAATTGATTTTGACAAATATTTTTGGCTTATGGATATTAACAAAGCTCCTTGTAGACTTTTTGAAGTATCTAAGGGTCAAATAGTAACCATTTCAAAGTGTCGCCTAACATCTACTTAAAGCTGCCCCAATAATCGTGCTCTCAAAATTGGTAGTACTTGTGGACAAATGTCCAGTAGTGGTGCACAAATGGGTCTTTTATGAACCAAAAAGGTTAAAAAATAATAGTATATAGGTACATGTGAAACTTATTAATAGGCTTTTAGTTATCATTTTTTCAGATCCTTTAAAATTAGTAATTAGGGGTTGGATACACAAGGAGTACATAGATATTGGAACATGCTTGACTACTAGTAGTCTTCTCCTAAGTTGAATTGATATTAAATTAAATGAAAAAGATAAAAGTATAATATTTCTATGTTCAATTTGTTTATGAAAAAATCTAATTGTTATTTTTACTTACAACATCTCTATGCCTAAAATAGATATACTTATTACTACACTATTAACTGACGAATCAAGAAAAAGAATATAGATATACAGCCTAAAGATATATTATATGTTAGGAGTAGACCTAAAGAAAAGGGGAGTATGAATAAGTGGATAGAAAAAAAATGATTTAAATATAAAGATAGAGATCTTAGTCTTTTAGTAAAAACAAAGTCAAATATTGGAATTGGAGGTCATTTGACCACATTAAGAAAGAGCATAGACTTATTCTAAAAATTAATTAGGATTATGATTCATCTAGAAAATCTTTAGATGATGATTCTCACATGACTCTCCATGTAGAGTTTTTATATGGGGGAGAGTGTTTCTTAGTGACTTGTTTATTAATAAAAGTTAAAGCTAGAATGCATTGATGATAGATGATAGACTAGAAAGTGTTTCTAATGTTTTGTATATTTTAGGGATTGTTAGAAATTTAATTTGTGTTTCTAAAATGAATGGTGTTGATGTATGTCATATATTTAAGGAAAAAGCGGTTATATGTTGATAGAGAGAATTTGATGTTGGTTAAAGAGATTTGGTTTGGTAATTTATTTAAGTTGAAAGTTGTTATGTTCTTTGTTTAGCTTCTTGATCATGGCAATAAAAGATAAGTAAATAAATAAAATAAAATTGTTATAATATTTTAATGAATACATAAATAGATTCAATATATATTATTATTGAATATATATAATTTTAAATTATGATTATAACGAAGGATATATTATTTATAATATTGTACATAATATTATTAATAAATGAAAAGTAATAGAAATATTAGAAATAGACAAATAAATAAATAATATGATATAATATTATAATAATTAACAATATGTAAAATAATAATACATTATTAATGGGCTATGAAATATATTATTAATAATGATATAATTTTAGTACAATAATATAGCATTTAATATTATAATCTACTATTAAGATAATAACAATTAATCGTATATAAGAATGATAATATATTATAAATGAATTATATAATAATAATTTATTAATATAATAAAAAATCTATGATAATAATATATTATTAACAATATATAGAAAAAGGAAATTGAAAAAAGGATAAAAAATAATAATAAGGGAGGGGATTGTTTAACTTGAAAACAAGAGAAGAAATATAAGAGAAAATCAAGGAGCAAGTGTAGGAGAAAATGTACGAGATGTAGGTGAAAAGAAGGTAAAATAAACATTACAAATTGTCATTCCCAAGTGCAATCTAAACCCTAATGGCGAATTTTGAGAGAAAATTAAGACCCTATTTAGGATCATTACAGAAGCTTTTACTTTTTACAATTCTACTACTATAATTAAATCTTTTGATTTGAGTATGTTGTGGCACTAGAGATTAGGTCAAAACATGTTTAAGAACCTTAGTCAATAAAGATACGATAATTAGTTTGTTAAATGATTTTGTTGATTTTGATTTGTGCGAGCATTGTCTATTTGTTAATTAAAATAGAATCGAAATTCATTTTGGTACAACTAGAACAAAAGAGATTTCAAAAGTTATACGCAATGAATTTTTTGGTCTTGTGGGTGTTTCTTCTATTGGTAAATATTAGTATTATATTATGTAATTGTATAGGGAGAAAATGGATCCACACCCTATACTTAGGAGAGGAAGAATACCAAGATTTATCCTCCAATGAGATCTGATTAACACAAAGGTAAGTGTCAATTTGTGATCTATACAAAGGAGATAAATGGCTTGGGTTAACTTCTCTCTCACCTCTTTAAAGAGAGGGTTTAAGGAAGAGCAATTGAAAATATGTGAAAGGTAAATCTAGAAGACTAATATTGAAATGAAGAAATAAAAAGTACATACCTCTGAAAAATAATCTGTTGAAAACCCTATCAAACGGTCTCAGAAACTGTTGATTTTCACTTTCCCGAAGTGAAAGTGTGAGATCTACAAAACCCATAAATCTTTTTCTTTTCTGAGAAAGGTCAATTTTGACCCAAAAATGAATGTCACCTTTGACCCAAAAAGTCTGATTCTGACCCAGAATAGAATGTCGATTCTGACCCATAAATGAATGTCGCCTTTGACCCAAAAAGTTTGATTCTGACCCAGAAACTCTGATTATGACCTGCATAGTCTGACGGAAAATCTATTTTTGGATCCTGACAGTTTGCCAAAAAGGGTATCTGGATCTGCACTCCAATTCGTTGTTCTGAACCTGCCCCTGCAAGAAAAATGATTTGTTTGTTGGGGGGAAGGAGTTTGCCTTGGTCAAACCCCAGTTTTAGAATTAACCTTATAATTGAATTGAAATTGCATAGATAAACAAAGTAAATGAACAAATTCACCTTGCTTGTATAGAAACCCTTGTGGCGGATTCGAAATCGTGGATCGACAAGTATGTATGCTCCAAATGAATATAGAATATAGAAGGTAGAATATAGGATTTCTCAAATCAATTGTCTTTAGATCTTCAACACCAATATTGAATGGATCTTTGAATAGGAGGAGGATTACATGGATGTAGATGGAGAAATCTTCAACAAGAGAGCTCCATAGAGCTTTGAATCCTTCAATGGCTACCAATGGATCTCCTTGATGAATTGGATGCTTGAATGCTTGAGAGTAGATGCTTTCTTCAATAGATCATGCATAGAGTTTTCTTTTTCAAGTCTTAGATGGTTAGAGAAAATGAGAGGAGAAAGCTTCCTTATATAAAAATCTAGGGCACAATCTTCTAGAGAGGCCTACATAGGATAATTAAATTCCCATTAGACCTATACCCCTAAAAGTGGACCTATATTAAATATAATTTCAAGATTCATTTCCTCGAAGACCGAAACAGCTGACCTAGAAGCAAGAATTAAATCTTTTCGAAGCCCGACATCTGGAAACTTTGGGATCCTGAAATCTGGACCTTGGGTCAAGGTCAAGGTGGACCTTGACCTAGGTCAAGGTCAAGGTCAACCTTGACCTTTGTTAGGGTCGAGTTCGACCTTGACCTAGAAGGTCAAGAATCTCAGAATCACAGAGCAGGGTGCCAGAAAAGGTAGGAGAAAAGTGGAAAATAGGGCAGAATCAGAGGAAAAAATCATATCCAATTCAAAGACCCATTCAAGGCGCTTGACATGACCCCAAACCACTTACTCGGAGGGCTAAAATAGTCCTAAATGGAAGTGCTTCCATTTTCTGACGATACATTTAGCCCCCACTTTAGAAAGAGTATGGACTCGACGCAAACTCTTGGTAAAGGAGATCATAAAAAAAATATAATCTTATTGAAATCAAAAGGGAAAAAGGAATCCTCAAGCCCCCAGGGACTCAATTCTTTGTCAACCCTAATATTACAATAAGAGAGACATCACCAGTCAAAAAGAAAGAGAGAGAGAGAGAGGAGTGGTTAGCTCGCCCAGTAAGATGTATGTATCTCACTGTGAACCACAAAAAGGATAGGATGGCCCACCAAGCAAGCACTTGATAGTCACCCCATAAAGTTGTGCACCTTCTGGTGGCTTTGTGCATGTATGTAGTGCGTCTTCTGACAGCTTTTATGAAGTACCCATGGATCCATATCCTTCTATCACCATGGAATATATTTGTAAAATGTGTATCTCTTCAAGATTTAGCAACTTATGTGCATTACCTCCAAAGGATTTAGCATGCTGCAAAACAAAAGGTTAGAACAAAAATGCACAATATAGAACGAGGGAGGCCATATATATGCCCCCCTCCTTAAGATGGAAAAATACATACTATTTTGACATGTTAAGGAAAGAAAAGAACAAGGATAAATCCTTCTTCAACAACATCAACATGATATCCATAGACAACACCCAGTCCAAGCCGAGAAGGTCATAGCTCCTATGAGACCATGGAAGGGATGAATGCAAAGAGATATCATGCAAGAAGTGATGAAGTAACCCTTGTGAGGGATAGCAGACAATTCAGTTTCCAAGGTGAGAGATTTATCAACCATAGAAATCCAATGTCAAACAACGAAATAGGTTATAATCAAGGACATAGATCATCAATGCAAACCAAAATTTTCATTTATGATTGGATATCACATAATAGATAGATACTCCTTAACCTAGGGAAAAGTGAATCCTGGAAAGATAGAAAAGGAGATGGCATCCTTGCCCCCAAGCATAGGAACAAGGATAAAAGGGGACCTATTATATCTCCCACAACACTATGCAAGACAACGAGCCCCCAAGGATTAGGCTAACATTTTTTACATAATGTGGAGCTCCATAATAGGAACATAAATGTTATTTAGAGAAAGCAGGATTGAAATACAACTCATTGACACATGATATATAAATAACTTTACTATCAATGAGTTGCATAATCTTATAATGTAAAGCTTGACATTAATTAGTAGAGTGATCATGAAATCTATGATACAAACAAAAAGGAAGAGTCTTCAAGTGTGGAATACGTTTTTTTTTGCGTTTAGGTCTAGTAATCACCTTAGCACGAAGGAGTTTAGGCAAAAGAACTTCTTGGTCAAATTCCTTCATAGGGTCATCATGTTTTGAAGTTTTATTTGAAATGTTGGTAACATTGATGTGTTGTTGAGGATTAAATCCCAATCCATAAGAATGCTCATGCCCCCCATTCTGTAAGGGCATTTGAATTCCATGTTTATTCTTACCACGTCCTTGACCATGGAATCCTTGTTTAACTAATAAATGATAACCATGACCATAACGAGAAGCCATATCAGAAGGAGTAAATGGAACTTCAGTAGTCAGTTTGTCATCACTAGTAGGTTTGACAGATTCATAGTGGGTAGAAGCAGTGACAAAGTTATTATGAAGAGAATGAGAAGTAGAAGCAAAAGCTCGTTGTTCAAACTCTCTTTGTTGCTTCATAAAATCAAGATTAGAAACCTTATACTCTCCAATAAAGGTAAGATTAAAATCCAAGGTTCTCCAATCATCTCCAAGAAGAGCATTAGAGGAAGAAGGATTACTATTAGGAATAGGAGTATTGTGGGTTTGAATATTCAAACAAGGATTTGGCGCATCATCTGCATGAAGTGTATACACCATGTTGTTGTGAATAAACTTGACTTTATGGTGAAGGGTGGAAGGAAAAACATGCATCTCATGCAACCAAGGTCTACCCAAAAGGAGGTTATAATTAAGAGGTACAGGAATAACATGAAAAGGAGTATTCATGATGACCAGATCTACTTTGATAGGTAAGTTAATGATGCCCAAAGTTTTCTTATCAATGTTATCAAAGCCACGTATAGGAGCATTATCAGGTTGAATAGTTGAAAGATCGGCTTTAATCGCTTTGATCATGTACATGCTACAAATATTAAGCCCAGATCCATTATCAATCAAGGTCCTTAATATTCCTTAACAACCCTTATTGTGAAATAAGATTCCTTAACAACCCTTATTATGACTTAAGATTCCATAAGATTCTATTAGAACCCTTAGTTCAACCTATTATGGTATATGACCCCTTAAGATGACCCATTACAATATATGACCCCTTAAGACACCTAGGACCTCTTATTAGGACCTCTTGTGACATAAGATTCCTTAACAACCCTTATTGTGACAAAAGATTCTATAAGCTTCCTTAAGAACCCTTAATATGACCTATTATGACATAATTGGTCGTATTATGACATATGACCGCTTAAGATGACTTATTATGACATAATAGGTTGTATTATGACATATGACCCCTTAAGATGACCTATTATAACATATGACCTCTTAAGACACCTAGTGCCCTTTAAGACACCTAAGGCCCCTTATTAGGACATTTTGTGACATAAGATTCCTTAACAACCCCTATTGTGATATAAAACCTTTTAAGAACCCTTAGTAGGACCTATTATGAAAAAATAGGTCCTATTATGACATAATAGGATCGATTATGACATAATGGAGTTTATTATGATATATGACCCCTTAAGATGACCTATTACAATATATGACCCCTTAAAACACCATATTAGAACATATTGTTAGAGTATTATTACTTTATACTTATTAGTTAAATCATATCGATTTAATTATATAAGTTTATATTACTCTAGTTACTTAAGCTTCACTTAGGTACATTATTAATTAATAATGTGCAACCTAGCTTTTCCTTTAGGGTTTCTTTCTCACCTTTTATAAGGTTGAACTTTGTACTTTTTTGTTAATCTCTTATGCATTTTTCACAGTTTGAGAGCACTTTCCTTCTGTCTCCATTTTTTCTTCTCTTGTAACAGGTTATTGGCTGACAGGTTCTTCTTGGGTTATTGGCCACCGCGCCACCCCGCCGCTGCCTCAGCCCGGCTCGGCCCGGCCCGCGCCCGGCCCAACCGCCGACGCGCTGCTCACAGGCCGCCGCAGCGCCACCGGCGGTGCTCCGCCGCTGAGCCGCCCACCAGCCGCCGTAGCGCCACTGGCCAGCCGCCGGCCGCCGCAGCGCAATCGGCCAGCCACCGGCCCGCCTTCCCGTACGCAGAGCTGATGTCATTAGTGACGTCAGCTGCCAAAAATTATTTTTTCGATATTTTTCAAATTTTTTGGCGATAATCCAATTTTTTGGCAGTCGGAAAAAAAATTTTGGCAAGTCACGACGGCCATCAAATTTAACTGCGCAGAGGGGTGACGGTCATTTGGACGTCAATTTTAAGACAGGGTCTGTGTTTTTCCAGCGAGCTTTCTTTTCAGGGCACTTCTTGGTTTTTTGCTCATAACTTGAGCACACGGTGTCCGTTTTTGAAAAATGAAATATCGCCGAAAAGGTGTTTTCGAGCCCGTCGCACTGGTGCAGGTCTCATTTCCTAATTTTTCTATTTGGTTGTCATTTTTTGTAGTCAAATTCATACCTTCCTTTGTGCTCCTATTCTGCTTCTAGGACTTAGGTTTTTTTCTTGTTTCTTGTGCTTTCATAGCAATTTGGGGTGTACGGGGGTTAGTATTTTACATTGTGGGGGGTGCATTTTACTTTCTATCATTTCATTCAGAAAGACTCTTCTACTTCCGTCTTATTCTTCTTTCAATGTCAGACCCCTCTGTGGCCCGACTAACACCTCACAACTACCACACATGGAAGCCACACATGACCAGACTCCTCATGTCACGAGATTTATGGTCCTGCATGAATGCAGTTCAGCCAGTTCTTCAGAGGCCTTATGAGGCTCTTATGCACAGAAACAGGATGGATGAGGTGATGGGCCTCATTGCCATGAATATTTTAGATCGGTTTTTGTTCCACCTGGATGGCCTGACTACACCCAAGGATATGTGGGACAAGTTCTTCGCCTTGTTTGGCACCATGGATCAGTTCAGGATTCTCCAGATAGATGCAGAGTTCACCTCCTTGGCACCTGACTCCTTCACCAGCATTGAGGACTTCTTGATGAAGTTCAAGTCTCTTCGATCTATCCTACAGGCTGCTGGAAAGACGAAGTCAGATGATGAGTGTATCTTCCTAATACTCTCCAAGCTTCGTGGTCCTTATCAGATTTTCACTTCTACCTTCTACTCCACTATGGATGCACTGGGTGCACGGCATGTTATGCCCTCTTTTGAGACCTTCTGTGACAGGTTAACTCGTGAGCAGTCCAAGCTCAGTCAGATGGATTCCCTTACAGGTTCACAGTCACAGGCATTGCTTGCCAAGTCATCTCAGGATACACAAAAGTTGAAGCCAAAATAGATATCTGATTCCTCTTCTCAGCACTCCACTGGCCCACCATCTTCTTCTAAGAAGGAGAAATAGAAGACTCAGAACCCTACTTGCTCCTATTGTCAGAAGGGGCCCCATGATGAGTCACAGTGTT
>MU225366.1:1010454-1020820 GCA_018584345.1 Thuja plicata
AACTCTATAAATAGAGGTCTTTCTCAAGAGCAAAGCATCTCTCATTTTATGCATTGTTATCATGCTAGTTTAGCTCTAGAATTTCTTAAGCAATTTAGCATACTCATCTTAGTATATTTTCATGTTACTTCATATTTGAATCTAAACATCAGATCTTATGTTTAATGTAGAATGAATCTAGTTCTATTATCTTAGTTAGATCTTGCATTATTATCCTAGTTTAAAGTTTGCATTCTCATCCATGGTGAAAGCTTGAAACAAGTTCCTTATACTTGTTCTTGAGTTATTAGCTTATCATTTTTAATGTATTTCTAGTGGGATTACAATATTGTGTTGGGAGAGAACACCCACAAACTTCTCTAAGAGTAAATCAATAAGGCTTGGGTGCACTTGTTTGGCTCATCGAAGGTTGTGATGAATCTCTTCTTATTTTTTTAGTAGCATGCTTTAGATATGTTTAATGTTGTTATTTAATGTTTATCTCTAACGTTTGCATGTCTGAGCGTGCTCCCAACAGGTTAGGTTTCATTGCATACATTTTGGCACGCCCAGTGGGGCATTGAAACATGTCCTAGGCTTGTCCGGGGCATCGAAAAATATTTCCAGACCCTTGTCTTTTCTTTTCCTCCTTTCTTTTCTTCTAATTTTGGGTCAATCCGCGCAGCCGGTGGTTGACCCTCACAGACGACAAACTTTCACAGTCGCAGTCTGCGGAGATGGCGGATCTTCACAGACGCCAGTCTGTGGAGACAGTGATTTAGGTCATCGCCCTTCTTGCCGCGCAGACGGTGGTGTTAAAAACCGCCGTCTCTGCTGCCCATTTTTTGCTCTCTCGCCTTTGCAGACAGAGATTGGGTGAATCTTCGCCTACGCAGATGACCATCGCCTGTCGGTCGTCTGCACAAACGGCGGACTGTCGATCGCCGTTTACGCAGATGACAGATGGGCAATTGTCATCTGCGCTGCGTGCCCTTTTAAAGGCATTTATTGCGCCTATCTACCGTTGAAAAATATTAAAAATATTAAAGCAAAGGAAGGCACTCGACTACTCACCGGTGGTCCTGCATCTGTCGGCCGCTGGTATACCTGAATGCGCTCTCTAAGCTTTGATCACTCTCGTTGTGCTTACTCTTTTTGGGTGAAAGTGACTTGTCCATGGCCCCGGTGGACTATTTATAGCCCTTTGGGACCCATTTCTTTCGTCGGTCTCCTCTTTTTTCTGTTCTGGTCCCCGTTTCCCCTCCATTTTTCTAGACACGTCATGCAATTGGTCTACTTTCTCCTTTTTCTTGCATTTTCGAGAAAATTTTATTAAAAATTTATATTTTTTCCTATTATTTTCTCGAGGGGGCACCCTCCTCCGCTCTCGCTGCCGTAGGTTTTCTGAATCCTTTGGGGCATCTTATTTTCTTTTCTTTGACGCAATGTCACTTTTGACAATGCATCAAAGAGGGGCAAAATGTAGACGTCTAAAATCATCCTTATATTAATTTAATTAATATTTCCATAACATTATAGTTAATTTTAATTAATTATATTTGTTATATTCTTCTATCTATTTAATTAAATTTATTTAATTAAATATGATTCATTCTCCTTAGTATTTAAATTTAATTTAAATACTATCATTTTTAATGTATTAAATCTTATTTAATACATTATCCCTCATTAATCCCCTTTAAATAAATTTTTAATTTATTTATTCCTTCACATGACTTAAATTCTACTAAATCACAATTAATCCAAATTAATTTGGATTAAGCTAATTTGAATCTAGATCCTACCCTACCTCACATCACTCTCACCAAATAAACCTATTCATTAATTAACCAAGGTTAATTAAGCTAATTTCTTGATTCCTACAACAATTAGTCCTAATTATTTGCTCACACATGTGTGAGCAAATTTTTAAAAATTAACTTTTTCAAATAATCCTTATTTGGTGCCAACAAGGTTTCTTACACCTATGATGACACCTTTTTACACTTTCTAAAAGTATTTCATTGGACTAAAACTCTTACACCCTCTTACACCTTCTTACAAGATCCTTCACATGTGTACTTTAAGTACACTTTGACCCATCACATCCAAAGTTGCTCACACATGTGTGAGCAAAGTGGGCCTCTTGCATAGCTTATGTGTCCCTCATGTGGCACATATGTGGATGCCACATGAGCTCCACCTCATCCAATCCCTCTCTCTCCTCCAAAAAATCTATAAATAGAGGTCTTTCTCAAGAGCAAAGCATCTCTCATTTTATGCATTGTTATCATGCTAGTTTAGCTCTAGAATTTCTTAAGCAATTTAGCATACTCATCTTAGTGTATTTTCTTGTTACTTCATATTTGACTCTAGACATCACATCTTAGGTTTAATATGAAATGAATCTAGTTCTATTATCTTAGTTAGATCTTGCATTATCATCCTAGTTTAAAGTTTGCATTCTCATCCATGGTGAAAGCTTGAGACAAGTTTCTTATACTTGTTCTTGAGTTATTATCTTATTATTTTTAATGTATTTCTAGTGGAATTACAATATTGTGTTGGGAGAGCACACCCACAAACTTTTCTAAAATCAAATCAACAAGGGTTGGGTGCACTTGTTTGGCTCATCGGAGGTTGTGATGAATCTCTTCTTATTTTTTTAGTAGCATACTTTAGATATGTATAATGTTGTTATTTAATGTTTATCTCTAACGTTTTCATGTCTGAGCATGCTCCCAACAGGTTAGATTTCATTACATACAAATACTAGTACACTATCTCATGCAAATCTCTATAAATGTGGGCCAGAATGCATCTCCCCCATGCAAATCTGCATGAAGACACTACCATCTACTCCAACATGTTGACCCAGCCAATCATAAAATCATGTTGTCCTCTACCAGGCATCAGAATGCCTCTGATCAATCTATCCAAGTATATTGGAAGACGATCATAATGACCGCACATGTAATCCCAAGTGAGGTATTGGCGAGCAATAGAATTATCTCTGCAAAACCGCTAAGTCATGGCAATAGCTATAACCAAAGTTAACTCAAACTGCACCTCTTGACCCATAACAAGAACTCAAAGGATGCGCCACACATCCTCGGATGTGATGGTCATCTCGTCGGTTGGGAGATGGAAGGTGTTGTGCTCTGAGGGCCATCTCTCGGCTAGAGTAGTCAACAACCCTCGATTTACCTTAATGTCGAGTAAATCTCTCAATGATAGTAATCCTACTCGAGCGACTAGCTCTACCTCATCACCGGTCAAAGATCTAGACAAAGCAAGGACACGACCTGGGTACGGTCCTCAGAATGACACAACCTCAAAAGAAACCTATTTAAAAAGATGGTAATTACATAAAATTTTAAATCAGTACTCTAACTAAGGCAACTACACAGAAAAGTAATCAGCTAAGTTTTTTTTTCATCAGACAGAGAAAAATAGTCAAAATTGGAAGAAAATCAAGTTTAAATCCAGAAACGACTTCATTTCCACGGGGTGCGATCCCTTTTACGGGATGCGATTCATAATTTTTGGGATGCAATGGGGCATCCAAGAAGTGATCCTATTTTAACAGGATGCGACGCAGGATGTGGCGTGCAAGCCTGTTTTCACAAGACGCGGTAACCTTGAAAATCCTATCTTCCTCTACCAAATGTGATGAAATTGCAAAAATGGGAAATGATCCAATAAAAATAGGATACAACACAGGAATTTGGTGAAAAATAGGATGTGAGGTGGGATTAACCGGACGTGATCCCAAATATCAGAAATGATGTAGAATGTAATTGGCTATAACTACTACCAAAATGCTTAAAATGGAAACAGAAAATATGATCGGGTAGGTTTTTAGGTACTTATCAGTGGTGGGTAGTCTGTTGGACATTGATGTCGTCGGGTGAGCTCAAATCGATGCTTTTCCATGGGGACCACCATCTTCTCTGCAGATCTCTTAGAATTACCAAGGATGAAAGCGAAAATGAATGGGTAAAAAGTGAATTTTGAGATATATATTTGACTTTTTGAGTGTTTTAGGGGCTCTGAAACTCTTCCCATACATTTTTTTCTCTTTCTAATCAATCAAGAACAAAATCAAACGTGCAGACAATATTTTACACAGCACAGTAAAAAATTTATGATAGTCACCAAAAATGTAGAATTGCTCCATATGTTCCAAAAATGATTCGCAGGCTTTATGCAATTAGTTTTTCAAGTTTGATATCATCAAATGACATATTATTCATCAAAATCTTAGTCCGACGTCATTTTATCAGACTCAAAACTCACATTTTTAACGTGATTAACTTGGTAAAATTATGTTTTCTCTAAACACACCTTCGTTTCTCCACTTCTTCTAGTTGATTCTTTCTCGATTCAATCAATCAGTTCAACTGATATATCATTCTACAGAGGGATTTATTCTTTTTTCTTTGATTTCATTCTTGAGGGGGCATGATCCCACTTAAATCAATCAAATTCTTGCTCAAAACAGCATTAAAATGACTTCTTCATCAAAAGACTAAAGGCATGACAGTTCCTTGACTAAGTTGGAACTGTTGGATTGAAGGCTTCGGTTCTCACAAGCTGGATATCTTATGTCTACTTTTCTCAGATTCTTATTAAGCTCCTGGCAGCTTTGTACTGACCTTTGTTCGATCAAGTTCAGAGTCAGTATTATCAATTCTCGGACGACAACCAAGTTTAGAATTGGTATTTTTAAGATCTTTGCTTATTGACTTTTGTTTGATCAAGTTCAAAGTTAATTCTATCAGTCTTAGTCCAATCAAGTGCTAGACTGATCTCATCAGACATTTCATTCGATCAAGTACGAAATTCTCAAACTTTCTGAAGTCAACATCAAAACTTTCTTTGAATCAATGCGCTGCTCGCACGTTAATTCAAAAAGGAGAAAATGTAACCACCCTAATTTGGTCTTCTCTTACCATAAACCCTATTTTCTCTAAGTGTGATCATACCCCTAATTATGTCAAGACAATTCTTCAGTTATTGGCATAATTCATTTAAATCAAATTTAATCTCCTAAGAGATTTAATCACTAAATTATATTGATTGCCTTAGCCAATTAAATCAAATCAATTCAATTCAATCAAAAACAAAACAAAAACATGGTTAAAGTAATTAATTAAAAAGAATTAAATAAATCCTAATTACAAGTCCATGTACAAAAGGGAAAGTCAAATCCCTAGCCAATGGGAGTTAAATCACTTGGATCACCTCACATGGATCACCAAATATTCAATCTCCACCTCTTTTCCACTTTCAATCCTAACCTCTCATTCATCAAATTCTTCTATAAATAAGATAAATTTTAAGCTCAATGGGCCCCTAATTATTAATTGTTGAAAGAAAACTTATGCTGCAAATATTCTTAGAAATCTTAAATGTATTTTAGCTCATTCTTTCATAGCATTGTTATAATCTTTCATTTTGGAGCTTTTAAAATGAATATTTCTTGAGAATTTAGATTAAAAGCATTAAAATCTTCTATTATAAGTTGTATATGTCAGTGATTAATGCATAATCTAAGGGCAATTATAGAATTCTTCACACTCCTCTTAGATAGGAAGCAATATGTCAATTTTAGTGATTGATATGCTTGTTAACTCTTATTTTTCCCTACTATAATGACTTATTGAAGTGTTGTGTTGCAGACAACAGGTTCACAAAATAACACACACACACTATGTATAATATTTTATAGGCGTAGTTAGTAGAACATATTACCTCTAGCGTGGGCTCAGAGCGTAATCATATGAGAGATTCAGTGGATGTGACACTTACTAGTGGTCAGGTGAGTTTTAAATTTACAAGTTTAAACTTGCATGTGTACACTTGTGTATTTATATATTTCAAATACTTTACATAAGATATAATATACATGTATATAACCAATTGTTGTATTAAATTTGCAGGGGCCAATTGCTGCTTCACAGCCATAGGATGCGCATGACACTCAGTCAGATGGTCGCTATTTTTGTATACATCTAGATGACTCCCTAGTTTAAGACATGTTGCAGATCCTTGATTTGAGACTCATTATACATTTCATTATTGTATGCACCCTAAAATGGTCACCTAGACTATGGACCCCCATTCTTCAATTTATCAATTTATCAAATTTATGAATCAATATTTTGCAACATTTTTAATTCAAATCAATTTCCTTGATCAAATCGTAATTAACTCAATTATTTCAATATTTCCTAAGGTTTGATCATTTCATCAATTATCTTATTTAATTAAAAGAAAATAATTCCTTTTTATTAAATAAAATAATCTTATTTAATTAAAATACTTTTTTAATTAAATAATCTTATCTTATTTTATTAAAATCTCTCTTTCAATTAAATAATATTATCTCATTTAATTAAAGTTTCTTTTTAATTAAATAAAATAATCTTATTTAATTAAAACAAAATCCCTCTTTTAATTAAATAAAACCCCCACTTAAATTCCTCTTTGTTGAAAAATGAAATAAATTAAATAAAAATAAATAAAGTTTCTTTTTCTACACATCTTCCTAAGTGGTGGGTTTTTTGCCTCTTAATCATAGCCTTTGTTTTTTGCCTCTTAATCTCTACCATCCATTTCTCTTTATAAGGAAAACCTCTCCTCATTTGAGGATTATAGAATTTTTATGTATTGTTATGTTGTAGGTTTGGAGAGCAATTTTGGAGGAGAAGTTGAGCACTCAAGCTTGGATATTGCAACTTCTCTATCTTCTTGTCTTCTTCTCCTTGCATCCATGGATATTCATGTAGATTAGATTCATATTAGATTAAATTCATATTTCCTTTCATAGAATAATCTTGCATTGTTATCATTTAGACTAATTTCTTTTATTGCATTGTTATCATATAGAATAAATTTCATTTTCATGCAATGAATCTCTCATTTCATGGTGTACTTGCATAGGAACAACTAGGTCAATCTGAGGGCCTTCATCACACACCTTTTCACTCCATGACTAGGGAGCTATGAGTCGATATTTGAAGCATCATTCTTGAGCAACCTTGGATGGAATGACTCATAGAAGTGTGACACATTTTCATCACACATTTTTGACGCCCACCGTGGGGCATGATGATCCTGATTTTCCTTCATTTTATTCAGATTTTTAGATTTTCTAATCTTTACATGGTTATTTTATTGAAGTTTTTCAAGTCTAACCCTTGTGTAGGATGAGTTGAAGACAAAACCTAGGGTTTTTTGAAATATTTGATCATATCTCCCAAACGGCTTAGAGTTTTGGTCTGAAATTTTTTTTTTGTAGATTGGAATTTGGTCAAAGGTGTCTCAGTTTGAAAATCAGATTTTTCGGATCATTTTTTCGCGATTTATAATTTTTTTATGATTTTTCATGAAAATTTGTTTCTGGTCACAAATCAGTGAATTTTTTAGAAAAAATTACATTTCTGAAAATCTCTTGGAATTCTACAGAGGGTATCTTCTTTGTGTTTTTTGTTTTGATAAATAGGGTCCCTAAGGCACAAATCAAAAAATATTGCTAAAAATTTTACATTTTTGGAAAGCTCTCTATTTTTTAATAGGGTTCTATTTTCTGTATTTAGGGTTTGGGATATGAATTCATGTCATATAGGTCCAATCTTGTTGACTAGGTCAAAAATCAAAATTAAAAAAAGGGCATTTAATGATTAGCTTGCACTTATTTTTCACATGCTTCAATGCATGATGTGAGTTGTCATTTGGATTATTTGTTGGTTATTATTTCTCCTAACAATTGATTTTCAGATCTAACCCTAGGGTTTGCATAAGTTTAATATACATTGCATATCTTGTTTGCTTGTTTGCTTGTTTGCTTGTCTTGCTTGTTGGAGAGTTCGTGGCTTGCTTTCGCGGAAAAGATCAACAAAAGAAATAATAAGGTAAAATCTATTAAGCACGTTGCTTTGGACTTGAGGTAACTTGTTGCATCTTTATAACATTTAGACTTTAGAAATAAAAATGAACCTCTCATGTGTTTAGCTTGAGTGTTTCTTGCTTTCATAGATCACATTTCCAATTGGTGCTTTAAAAATGGACCTAGATTTGCTTTCTTGGATATATGTTTCACATAGTCATTAGGCCCTATGAACACAATTTGCAGAAACCTTGAGAAAGTGGGCTTCATTTTCTTGTCTTACATGTGAATCTCTTCTTGACGATGGATCCCCTTGTAGGTAGGGAAGGATTTGTTATTATCTCACTTGGTTTGGTCTTCAACTTTTGATGGTACTTTCTCTCTTGAGATTGGTGGTCATTGTTGTTGATTTACGAACTTTGGGTGGGGTGATTTCAAATTAGTGGGTCAATTAATCTTATTTTCTATGTCTGGGTGAGGTGAAGAGGCTAGAGGATTATGCTCTTTTCCCTTTTGAGAGAATCAGAAACTTGAAACCCTTGAATCCAAACCAACTCCCTATGTGGTTCATATTGTGAGTATTCCTTGTTAGAGAGGGTTAACCGTAGTGGACATTCCCTTTATTGGGTAAGCCACGTGGACAAAACCTCAAGCGGTAATAGTCATTTTCACCATGGTAGCAACAACCGCTATATAAATGTCCTTGTGGAAGAAATCTCCACGGGTGTGGTTTCTTGTTAGGTTGCCAGATCTTCTCAGCAGCTCCTGACTGATTAAATTCTTGAATTGTGTCAAAATCTCAGTGCGTCGGGATTGGATTTCACCCACTTGAGATTGCAAAATTTGCAGAGTTGACCATTACTAAGAACTATAGTGCAACCAACTTTTTCTTTTCTAGGACTATGTGCGTGATTGAAAAATATTTTGAGAACATACACAAGTAGAATCTTTAGGGAGTAGAAATACTACGTCACTATTCTTTATCATGTGCAAGGTTTCTTTGTCCCTTGCTCATTGTTTGAAGAAATTTGTTTGCTTGGACTCCCCAATTTTTGTCTTGTGTGCCTGATTCATAAGAAAAATCTATTAATGCATCTAGTTGGTCAATTAAAATGAACAAATTTGAGTTTTCAAGTGATAAAAACTTCAATAGATCTCCCCAAAAGTGCTATGACATATTGCTCAACATCCAAATGAACTTAAATGGTATCAAATTGCATAAAATGACTCTTGATATTCTTTCTTCCACATCTCCCATGTCTTCCTAGTCTCTCATTTCCATCATTTTTCTTCTCCCTTCACGCTTCTTCATCTTCTTCCTAAGATCTTTAGTATTCTTGTTTCTTTTCCTCTTATTATCTAGTCTACCTTCTTCTATTTTCATCTCTTCTTCCTTCCATGCTTGATTCCTCCTCTTTTAGAATCATGAATTTCAAATATCTTGTTATGGAACCTCTCTTGAGAATAGATGATCTCGAACTCATTGCTCAATTCGAAGAGTGGTGTTCCTCCAAAAATTGCATGGATGATAAATTTAGAAAAAAAATAGAAAATAAAGCGATGGAATCACATGCCTTTGCTAGGATCATACAAATGATCTTGTCACAACTTCCTTCTTCCAAGCATCTTTCATCTTTTGAGTCTTCTCATTTATCCTCATCATCTAAGTCTTCTTCTTCCTCCACTAGGTCTTCACTTTCCTCTTCTCCGCGATCTCGTTCTTCTTCTACTTCTCCCAAGAGTAATACTTCTCTTTTCAAGAAATACCATAATGAGAAATGTGACAATCCTTGTGATACCTCTTCCATGAAGAGTGATACGCCCACTTTTTATGACTATTATGACTCTGATGCCTATGATGACTATGATGATGGACAATGTAGTGATACCTATGACGCCTCTATTCCTAAAAATCCTCCTAGTCGTGTGCTCGTTCTTACTGGTAATGGGTGTTCACATTAGATAGATTTTGATGGTGATCCATATGACTCTGATTTTGAAAGAGACTTTGATGATTTTTGTGAACAAGACCTGGATGACACATATACTTCTATTGAGGAAGAGAAATATTTATGCGCTGATTATAAACGTAAATACTATAAGAATCTCTCCTCTAAGAGATCTCATGCTGAAAATAAAGATTACACTCTTGATCAAGATCATGTTAATGATGAACCTTTGTTTTTTGATGATTCCCTTCCATCCTCTACTTCCTCCAATACTCATACATCTCCTAAAGTCTCCAAGTTTTTCAAATATTTCACAAATAATTCATCCAAAAAAGGTCCTAATGTTGTTCATGTGATTTCCTATAGTTTTCCTCAAGGGATACCTCTTAAAGAAACTCAAGCTAACCTTCACTTGGCTACAAATACTTTCAATAATGCTAAACCTAAAGAGCCTAAGCCTTTATATGCTATAATTCCTACTTCAGCTAATCCTTCCCCATCTCTTCCCAAGTCTCCCATACAATTCCAACATGCTTCCTTGTCC
>MU225366.1:1026137-1047365 GCA_018584345.1 Thuja plicata
GTTGTTTTGTGATCCCAAATCGATCTCACACTTCAACTGCATTCTTTGACTACATGTGTTCCCAGAATGATCACACATTAGTCAAAGAGGGGAAATGTATGCACCCTAAAATGGTCGCCTAGACTATGGGCCCCCATTCTTCAATTTATCAAATTCCTGAATCAATGCTTTGCAACATTTTTAATTCAAATCAATTTCCTTGATCAAATCGTAATTAATTCAATTATTTCAAAATTTCCTAAGGTTTGATCATCCATCAATTATCTTATTTAATTAAAAGAAAATAATTCCTTTTTATTAAATAAAATAATCTTATTTAATTAAAATAGTTTTTTAATTAAATAATCATATCTTATTTAATTAAATAATCGTATCTTATTTAATTAAATAATCTTATCTTATTTAATAATTCACACCCATAGGATGCTCATGACACTCAGTCAGATGGTCACTATTTTTATATGCGTCTGGATGACTCCCTAGTTTAAGACATGTTGCAGATCCTTGATTTGAGACTCATTATACATTTCATTATTATTTGTTTGATATTTTTAGTTTATGATTCAAGACATATATTTATATTGGATGATTTATGTGTTACATTTATGGTTGACATATAGATGAAATTTAATATTTGACATTATATAGATTTATGATTTATACATGTGTTTATGTTTTATGTATAGATAGATAGATGTTTGATGTGTTTATATTTGATTAGATGAATATGCATATAGATGATTTGATTACATTCAATTATACATATATATCAATTTGATTATATTCAATTATATTTAGATATCAATTTAATTCAGATATAGGCTTTGATAGTTCATTTAGATGATTTGATTAGATGAATTGTTAGTTCATGTATAGTTTTCGATTAAGGTAAAAACATTTTTTGAAGGGAACTGTAACCCTTTACAATATCAAAAGATAGGCAAAATTACAACGTCTCAATAAAGAAATAGTTGGTGGAAAAGAACAACAATACACAACCCCCCAGCACAACTAACTAGCAAAAAACCACTACGAGGACCAGAACCAACCACCCTAACCCATATTTTTCATAAATTTAGTAGTATCATATTTCAGCACTTTGAATTACTGAATCGACTCCCTGAGAGTCACAATCTCTTTGGTTTGGTCCACTTTTTTCTTCTTAGTACTGGCCCTCATCCTAGAACCCAGACTAGCAGGGTTAGCTCCTTTATCAGCATGATCCTCAATTTCAATGGTATGGCTAGAGTTTCTTTCCAGCATAGCCAATAGAGCACGTAGGTTGTTGATAGTGACCTTCATACCTTAAAATCTCTACGATGATCCTATTGAGTGTCTCATCAATTCTTTGAAAATTGCTAGAAGTATTCTGCAGGTGAAAATTAACCACCACATTAATCCTCATCTCAATTCTCTCCAACAGAGCCTCATCATCACCAACAACTTTATCATCAGTGCTCTCCACAGAGGAAACAGTTCTCTTAGCCATTAGTAGGGTGATTTTATCAAATCTCTCCTCCAACTCAGGATACCTAAGATTAATGTCTTTAATCTCTTTGTAGATCCAAGTATTGATCTGCATATCCATGTTTGAATGGTCCTTGGAAGCCTAGATAAATCCTTTCCCCTCATTCCTTTCCTCATACTCCTCATGGAATTTCTCCTTCTCCATATTCTCTACACCTTTCTTATCATCTTTACCCTCAGTCTTCTCTTCTTCATTCCCAGAGTTAGTCGGAAATAGAATGTCTTCCATTCTCACAAAATCCTCATAGTCCACCAGCACAGGGGAAGTGTCACCTATATTCCCCTTGAGTTTTTCATTCTTTCCACGACCCATGACCAAATAGTCAATTTGGGAAATCTCCTTAGGATGATCCAATGGCACAATAGACGGGTTCAGTTAACCAACAGAGATGAAAAACTCCTCAGCAAGATTAGGGCAAGAAATAACATGCACTTTATTATCCTTCATATACTCCTTATCAATGTCCTCATCCATAGAAATGCTTGTTGATTAACTGATGTTTATCTGATGGAGATAATGAAGACCGAGTGATACCGAGTATCATGATTATAGAAATGATTAGATCAGTTGTTGTTTTTTCATTGATGTCAAGCAATTGATTAATTGATTTTTATTGTGTTACCATATCTTAAGAGGAGAATTTAAATGGGTGACAAATATAGATCAGAAAATGATTAAGTAATGATGTTATAGTTGTTTTCTACTATATATTTGATGTTATCAAATCGGTACATTTGATTGATCAAGTCGAGAACTACAATGAATTAAGTTATGACTAAAAGAGACACTTTACCGAGCTAGAATGAGTTAGACTGTAGAATTTTATGTGAGTCAATTACAGTTACCAAGCACCAAGAACAAGTTAAGATACCGAGCAGTGATGAAGTCAGTTACCGAGTACAGTATACTGATATTAAATGATGATTTAATGTGAAACGATATTGAGTTGGATGAGGAAATGAATTAAATGAAGTTCGTTACAAGATATATGAGTGGGAAAATTCAATGCGAAGATCTACGGCAAAGATAAAGCGTTTAAATAGAAAATTGAAAGTTTCAAAAAAAAGTTACAAGTTTCAAGGTAAAATTGATTTGGTTTACCGAGTTGAGAAATTGAAGAAGATGATTGAACGACTGAGTGCAAAGGAAGGAAAATAAAATTAAGGAGATTAAGAGGAAAAAGTATGTCTATATAAGGAATGAGAATTACACAAAGTGTAAGGCTACTGATGAATTGAAAAGATAAGGAAAGAAGCTGAAGAACAACATTTACTGAGCAAAGAAGAGAAAGACAGATCAAAGAATCTATAGTCTGTGAAATAAATCAATGGATTAATGTGATGCCAGTATCGAATTGAGCATAAAGGATCTGATCCAAGCATAGTGAGTTGCTAATTTTTACATATCAAAGTTTATTGTTGCTTATTAATATTTGTAACAGATAAATCTCTTAACCAAGTGGATTTAACTATCATATTTGTAAAACCTAGACTTAGGTGACATTCCAAAAGAGTGTTTGAAGACCTCTAATAAGGCCACTCCTAGCAAGGTGAAGATCTTAAAAGATCTGAGGTAAATCCCTTAACAGGTTTACATTTAGCAAATGTGTTTGTAATCTTTAACAAGATAAGTTCTTAACTGAGCGTACTTCAGAAGGGTAAATTTTTATTGTTGGTTACAATTCCCACTGAGGTTTTTCCCAAATTAGATTTCCTCATTAAATTTGGTGTTAGCTAAGTTATATCATGTGTTAATAATTTAATCTGATGTTGCTAAGTTTGAATGATTGATCGTTACTTATGTTATTTGGTGAATTAGTTATTTTCTATATTCAGTACTTACCAAGTGAATCGGTAAGTTCAATTTTAAGAGTTTAAGTTTTGATTTGTCTGATTCACCCCCCCCCCCNGATTCCCCCCCCCCCCCCCTCCCTTAGTGGGACCAATAATTAGTATTAGATTCTTGTTACTCTGAAGTGATAATTTTAAAGGACTTGAGTTAAGATCTAAAGATGTATAAGAGGGAAGCACCAAAGATGAATAGGGATCATTTCTCTACATGGAAAAGTAGAATGAGGTTGCATGTGTCTGGAGTAGGAGAATATGCACTTTAATATCTTGAGAATGAATATGTAGCACCGACTACTGCACCTTTGACTATCAGTGAGAAAATATAGAAACATGAACACACACAAGTCATGATTGAGATTGCATCTATACTTACCGACCAAGAATATGATGAGCTTGATTGTTTTTCTAATGTGAAACAAATGTGGGATAAGATTGATTTTACCTATGGTGGAGATCAGCATGTTGAGAAGGCTAAAGCAGAAATTTTGAGAGGAAAATTTGACTCTATGGGGATGAAGGAAGGAGAGAACATAATACAATATAGTACAAGACTTAAGGAGATTGTTAATTCTATTAGAGGAGCTGGTGGTATCATAAGAGAGGATTATGTTACAAGAAAAATGTTGATAACTCTGCTACCGAGTTATGCTATTCATGTATCTTCTATACAAGAGCTGAGATCTATACCCCAAATGAATGTTTTACTGGATGCCACTATTGGTAAGTTAACTGCATTTGAACTTAAAGATTTTGACAATAGTGTTTTTGTTATTTCTAAGGTTGAATCTGCATTTAAGTCTACTTTAAAGATTGGAAAGGCTAGGGAAGCTTCTGCTAGAGATGGTTATTTGAGCAGTGCTAGTGAGAAATTTTATAGTTGTACTGAAGGACTTGAAGAGCTATTTATCGAATGTGATGAAAATGAAAGATAATTTGAAGCTTTGTTGGCTAGAAGGATACAAAGAGACAAAGGAAAATACCGAGGTAAGTTACCCTTGAAATGTTTTAATTGTGATAAAATTGCTCACTTTGCATGTAACTGTCCAAAGAATGATAAGGAGGAAAAGAAAGATAAGGACAAGAGAGAAAATAGACTTGGAAAGAGACTACAAAAACAAAGGTAAGAAATCTTGTGATATTGCTAATTAAGGACAAAGTGATGATGGTTCTATTGAGAGCAATGAGGAAAAAGAAGGTGTGTATGTTGCTATAAAAGATGAGTCTGATGAAGAATCTAGAGCCCTAATATACCAAAGTAAGTAAGAATGAAACATGGATTATAGATAGTGGTTGTTCAAATCACATGAATGGTGACACACTTAAGTTTATTTCCTTGGAAAATCATGATGGAGGTTATGTTAGATTTTTTAATGATGCTCCATATCTTGTGAAAGGAAAAGGATCTATAAGTCTACTGAAAAACACAAGATGTAATGATTTTCATTGGGTTGAAGGATTAAAGTATAATCTGTTGAGTGTTGTGTGCAGCTTTTTGTCTGTAATTTTGAATTAACAAAATTAAGACAACACTACAAAAATTTAATCGTGATTCTGATTAAATTCAAAATGGATTTAAGCTCTAAGTATTTTTCGTAAAGAAATTAAGACATTTTAGTAAATATATATTGCGTAGAATAATATATATAAATAATCATACAATGATGTTTTAATTTTAAAACACTTATCATTATAAAATTATTTATATGTAATATATATTATGTAAATTATTATTATTAAAAATCTCATTTTTGAAGGTGGGACTTTTGTCTCATATCACATGTTATATGTAATATGTTATGTTATATGTAATATCATATTGCAGAGATACATGGTTGAATAATATTTCTTGTTGTGGTGTCACTTGTAAAAGAGTGTTAGCAATAAAATGCAATAAACAATGGAAAATGATAGCATGATATTTAAGATTCAAATACAAAGTAAAGAGGTCCATATGAAGAACGATGGAGATTAAGGAGAACTCATGAGATTGTAAAGTTTTGTCTTCAGATACAAGTTTTAAAATAATTTTGAAACAAATGGATCAAGGATGATGCTTCTTCTACAAAGACTAGAAGGATGAGTTTTCCAACATTAATTGGTTACAAACCATGTCATATTCTTGCATAGACAATGTGTATGTTGTGATTGGTATTGCTTCTACAATTTTATAGCCGAGAATTCTTCTTGTATGCTTAAATGCTTCCTTTTGCATAGAACATTGTTGAGAGATTGAAGATATTTTTGCTACGAAAGGACTGATGACAGAGTTGTGAAGAGTTCAACAATGTTTGAATACAGTGGGGATGTCAGAACAACAATCATAAGTGTTACAACAACACTTTTTGAATCAGAAAATAGTAAATGGTCAATGGTTATATAGACAATTATCTAGGGACTTTTTCAGGGAGAATTTCAGGGCTAAACTAGCCATTTAGAAAATTTTAATGTAGATTTTGGGTGATTAAAGATGACATCCATCCTTCTCAGCTGATGCCCCTATAGAATCATGAGGGAAATGGATTTAAGATGGAGATGGATTCATTCATGCCAAAATAGAGAGGTTTTCACATCTTCAATGTCTCACCTCAGCCTTGTAGAGAATTTCCCCCTAAAAATCTTGTTCTTCTCCTCAAATGTTGTGAATTTGATTAAAAGAAGTGTGTGATTTTCACAACATGAATTTCTTCCCAAAAATGATGATTGTAAATTCTCATCATATGCTATGTTTTCTTCTTCTCTCTCATCTTCTCTAAGTGGCATATGAAAATGCAGTTTATTCTCATATGTCGTCGAGATTAAAAACCTCATTCTTAATGATCCTTCCCAAATTGCATGAAAAGATGCAAGGTGCTATCCCATATGAAATGCAATGAAAATCCCAAATTTTCATATTCTCGTGATGAAAAGACAAGTGTGGGGATTTCAATATGAAAAGTACCCAAAAGCTCACTTTTCACTTTCATCTTCATATGCATTTGTTTCCAAAAATCCCACTATGCAAAAACCGTCAAAAAAGCCCACCTTTTTGTGTCCTTTTATGACCTTTCATGAGATGCATGTTCTTCTTCTCAAATAATGAAGAGTCATGTTGCAAGAGGAAAATGATATTTTCCCCAAAATATGGCATATGGTGTTCTTCCCAACATGTGATTGAGTTTAAATATCTTGATTATAAACTCCACGGTTGCATAAGCATATCAAGCAGGAACAACCATATGGTGGAGTCATACAAAGAAAGGGGAAAGAGAAGAAATGATTGCAGGTATAGAATGCTTTTAAAATTGAGACAAAAAAACACAAAGATGCCTCCCAGTGATCACCACTATGATGCAAAGAAATCAAAGATGCAGACTCATATTTTGGTTCGAGATGCTTTCACCAAACTTGATCATATCAACCATGGGGCAGCCTATAGAAGCATAAAGACCGAAAAAGGATGATGCAAATAGATGTTGTGTCTTGTCAGACACTATTATGAATTTTGTAAAAGTGTAGAATCTTTGATAGATTACACAAAAATATGTAATTTCATGTGAGAGTATCACGTGCAAAGTAGTCTCATGTAATCATGTTGTCGGGACATTAGGTCCTGCGGCATTGAATAAGTCAAAGTTAGTTAGTTGTTGATAAGCTTTGAATAGGTCTTAGTTAGTTAGAGATAAGGATTGAATAAATCAAAGTGGTTAAGGGTTTTCCTTTATTCTCCACTTTCCTCTCTCCTTTTTTCCTATATAAGGAGGGGGGTTCATTGTAAATAAGGATCTTTGGTTGTGTGCAAGAAAACTATAGGCAATTCTCTTGTATTCTGAAAACTTTGAGTTTCATTGTGCAAAGTTGAGGATTTGAGTAAAGGAACAGGAATTGGAAAACTTTGTGTTGTTGGTTTTGAAAATTAATGAGTGTGTTCTTATGTCACATTGGTTAATCCTTTTTGAAAACTAATATTTATCTTGCATGTATCATTTGAATGCTTTAATTCAAGTTGTCTGAAGACTTTGAGCTTCAGGAAATTAGGATTACTATAGAAAATAGTGGTTGTAATACTCCAAGGAATGAAGACTTTGGACTTCAGTATTAGAAATTAGATACATAGAGTACTTATTTGAATTAAGGCAAGAGACTTTGAGCTCTTGTATCACTCCATCTTTAGATAAATTCACTATTGTCTCAGTCGATTGTTCTTAAGTCAATCTTTGAACCACCGGTATTACTGTTGCAAGGGGAACTATATGTGTTAAAATTTAGTTCTACTTGAAGCCACCTACAGTAAGAAGGGAGCCTCCCCTATTGCTGAGAGGAGAGAGTAATCTCAAACACTGCTGCATAAAATACACATTTTTCAAGTTGTAGTCTTAGTGACTTGGAAAATATTTAGCCAACACAGCTAAACAATACAGGTCATCGACTAGAATTTCAATATGGAAGAGTGAAATTATTTGATAAGAAGATAAATCTAATTGCTATGAGAGAACAATCTAAAGGTAATATATTTTATCTTGATACTTATATGAAGAGTTGCTTATTTTCTAAAGTTAAAGATTTTTGGTTATGCCAAAAAAGGCTTTGTCATGTTAATTTTGACAACTTAGTCAAAATGAGTAAGAATAATAGAGTAAGAGGTCTACCGAGACTTGAAAAACCAAAGAATGCTATGTGCAAAGAATTTCAGATGGGTAAGATGACTAAATCTAGTTTTGAAAGCAAGACTTATGTTACACGAGGAATTTTGGATTTAGTTCATATTGATTTATGTGGACCAATGAGAACTCAAAGTTATTATGGAGACAGATTTTTATTTTATTTGTGGATGATTATTCAAGAATGATGTATTTAATGTTCTTAAAAGAAATATATGATGCATTTCAAATGTTTAAGTGGCATAAGGCTTGAGCTTAAAAATAAACTGGAAGACAATTGAAATGTGTGAGATTCGACAGAGGAGGTGAGTTTACTTTTGATGAGTTTACATTGTTTTGTAATGAGAATGGAACCAAGAGATAGTTGTCAGCACCGAAGACACCATACCATAATGGGATTGTTGAGAGAATAAATAGATCCATTTTTTATTGTGCTAGGACACTAATGATTGAAAAAGGATTTTCACAGAACTTCTGGAGGGAAACTGTGAGTATTATTGTTTATACATTGAACTGAGTACAAATGAAGAAAGGTACCAACAAGACATCTTATGAAATCTGGTATGATCAAAAACCTAATGTTAGTTACTTTAAAATATTTGGGAGAAAATTCTATACTCTGAAAGATTCTAGAGAAGGCAAGTTTGATTCTAAAGGAGATGAAGGGATATTCTTAGGATACTCTACAAAGAGTAAAGCTTACAAATGTTTGAACAAGGTTACTAACAAAATGGTGGAAAGTGGAAATGTAAGAATTGATGAATTTGGAAAAATGAATGAAGAAGATAGTAAGAAGGAACCTGATGATTATGAAAATTTTGTATATGTACAACATTATGCACCTGAAACTTTACCGAGAGCACCTACCAAGGAGGAAGATGTACAAGAAGTTCCACAACCGAATGTTGATATTGATGAACCGAGAGCTACCAAGCCTATTTTGGAAAAGTATGTGAGAAGGCACCATTCCCCGAGCAAGATTATTGGAAATAAGCAAGCTAGAGTGATGACAAGGAGCAAGGCCAGAGACAATACATGTTTGATATCTTCATTTGAGCCGAAGAAAGTTATGGAAGCACTGGATAATGAGGATTGGATGAAAGCTATGAAAGAAGAGTATGATAAAATTTAGAAGAACAAAACATGGACTTTAGTACCCAGGCCTAAAGACAAAAATGTGATTGGTACTAAATGGATTTTTCAAAAACAAACTAAATGAGTATGAACAAGTTATCAGAAATAAAGTTAGATTGATTTGAAAAGGTTATGCACAAGAAGGAATTGACTATGGAGAGACTTTTGCACCTGTTTCTAGACTAGAAGGATTTATAATACTTCTATCATATGCTTCTTACAAAGGATTCAAAGTATATCAGATGGATGTTAAGTCTGCATTTCTTAATGGGATACTTGAGGAAGAAGTATACATTGAGCAACCTGAGGGATTCATTGACAACACAAACAAGAACAAGGTATGTAAGTTATATAAAGCTTTATATGGATTGAAACAAGCACCCTGAGCATGGTATGAGAGACTGCACTCTTCTCTAATCAAAATAGGATTTCAAAGAACAAGTGATAAAAGTAATGTTTACTTAAAATGTGACAGTGATAATAAAGTTTTGATTGCTGAAATTTTTCTTGATATTATATTTGGAGGAAATGACACTTTATAAAAAGGATTTGCTGATGAAATGAGAAAAGAGTTTGAGATATTAATTATCATAGAGATCAAATTCTTTCTATGTCTAGAGATACAACAAGTTACTGGAGGAATCTATATTACACAAGCCAATTATATCAAAGATATTATTAAAACTTTTGGTATGGAAAATTCCAAACTTGTTGAAACACCAATGGTTACTGGATGTAAATTATCTAAAGAGGATGAAACACAAGATGTGGATAATACTCTTTACCGATACATGATTGGTAAATTGCAGTATGTTGTTCATAGCAGACCTAATATAGCACATGTTGTTGGAATTGTTGTAATATTTTCTTCTAATCTGAAGGAAACACATATGTCTATAGTAAAAATAATTTTGAGATACCTGAAAGGCACATAAGAATGTAGTTTACTATACAAGAAAGGAGGTATTTTTGATCTGCAAGTATACACTAATGCAGATTGGGCTGGAAATGTTGATGACAAAAAAAGTACTAGTGGAGGTGCATTCTTTCAAGGTGAAAGATTGGTTACATGGATAAGAAAGAAACAAAGTTGTATTTCATAGTCTATTGTCAAGGTTGAATATGTTGTTTTTGCTATGGATTGTGCAAACATAGTATGGATTAAGAAATTACTTGAAGTTATGTGATGGGGGCAATAATTTGTCTCTATTTTATACTAGTTTTATGCTCTGTTTTAAGACATTTCCAAAACACTTGTGAAAATTTTAAGTACTTGAACTTATGAACATGCTATAAGTAAAGTCAGATACACAAAACCTATGGGTAGATAGTAGTGTCATACTTTGCTAAAATGTTATATATATGCCACAATATTTCATATAATTATTTGAATCTATGTCCTAACATTTGGATTAAGTTTAATAGTTGACTTGAATATATATGCATGTGCTACTAACCTGCCAGAAAAGAGGAGCGGCTTGAGAGTAGATCAAAAATATTTATGAGGAAGTGATGAAATCCCAGCTACGATGAGGACAACTATTATAACACCGCATAAAATGCCTGATGAATTGAAGGAACTACCATTTCAAGGAATGTAGGAACACAATTATGATGTATTTTCTCTACGGTCAATACTCTGTTGAAGCGGTTATCTAGACTTTATGATATTCTATCATGGGCTTTTGAATTCTCCTTTCTTAATGGCGTGAATTAGTCAGACCTTATCTTTATGCTTTAAATAAATATCAATCCTCTATATAAAGGGATATGATTGTTATATTATAGCTATTTTATTATTATTGTACCATTGTTGCATTTGAAAGCAAACTTACTCTTTTAGTTTTGTGCATTATTTCACTATGGTGTAATCAATTTTTCTAAAAATATAATGGAGTGATTTTGAGTTATATTCAGTGTTTTTAGTTACCAGAATCTGACCAAGGGGGCCCACTTGGAAGGTGGACTAGAGTAAACTAGGTTAAGTTGCTTTAAGCATTTACAACATTTCAAGTAGAATTTATTGTTTCCTCCTGCAGCATTATAACTTGTGTATGTTCCTACAGCACCTATAGGGATAATTATAGTGAATGCTTTGGGTTGATAGAATAGGTTAAAGTTGAACTTATAGTTATCAGCATCAATTTCATTGAGTAGTTATGAGTGTTTACTTTCCTGCAGTAATAGCGTAAGTTTCTTTCATGTATTTTCCTTCTTGCGTCCTAAGTGACATGGCTCTATAAGAGACCTAGTGCACAAATCATGTTGTCCCATTTCAAGTATATGTCTCTGGGTTTCCAATTCAAATGCACTTCATGATAGGGAAAATAATCCTTAGTTTGAATACATTATTCCTAGGAGAAACTTTGGCATGATTATTATTACCTATTGTGGGGCTATTCATTTTTGGCATCGTTGTCGGGGATGGTGTCAAGTTGAGGACCTTATTGAGTCATTTTCCATTTTTTAGATAGTTCCCTATTTTCTAGATAATAGTTTACAGTCCTGAAATTTCTTCACAAGTTTACATAATTACTTGCATGCATTGAAGAGGAAGAAGACGAGATGACCATGACAGATTCCTTCCAAGAGAATCTATTAATCTGATTGAAGAATTTGAAGAAGTTGAATTGCCTTTTTTCAATGCAAGTCCCAAATTTCCTGCAGCATCTTCATCTAAAGAAGACCCTTTTGATCCAGTTGACCTTCGACCTTTTGCTGAAATTTTGGCCAGTTTTCTTGACGATTGCACTCCAAGTGCCTCTATTGTTCATAATCTTTTGGATAATGTTCCTTTCCAACAACAACTTCATTTCCAAGTACCTCTAGTAATGGCACAACCTACCTTTATATTCCCTATTCCTAGCCTTATCAATAATGCTAACCTCAAAAACATGTCCATTGTTGCACTTCCAAAGTTCTATGGCCTAATAACTGAAGACCCTAACACATTTTTGTTTGAGTTTGACATTCTTTGTTGAAGCTTTGACTACAACACTAATGGATGCAAACTCAACTTGTTTCCAGCAACATTGAAGGAGTCATCTCTAAGATGGTTTATGGAATTAGGGGTTGATGCAGAAACTAGCTGAAACAAGATGCAGACTCTGTTTCTGCAAAAATGCAAAGAGTATTGTAAAGGGGGTGACTTGAGAGGAGATGAAATTTTTTGAATGTCACATAAGGAAGATGAAACTCTAGAAGATTACATTTCATACTTCTTGTACAACTTGCAGAAGAATCCACAACATGTGCTAGAGGAGGATTCATATAAACTCATTTTCTTGAGAGGAGTAAATGACAACTGCCTTGAAGCACTGGACCTTATGCCTGGAGGAGGTATATCTCAATCTTCCTGGGATGATCTTAAGAAAATCTGCCTCAACTATTCAAGATCAACTGTAAAGAAGGGAAGAGGATTTTGATCCACACTTGCTAAGGGGAATAGCTCGAGCATTTCTAAGATGGAAATCTCGAACCTGCTGTCAGATTTCAAGAAAGATATTATCAATGATGTTGCTACACACTTGGATATAATTAATTCCAAAAAGAAGCATGCAGATGTTGAGGCACAGCTAGCTGAATACTGCCCTCACTGCCACAACAAAAAGAAAGATTGTGGGTGCAAACTGGTGGCAAATTTGGAGAACCAACACCTTCCTATTGAGTACATGAAAATAGGAGAGGATGATTAAGTGTTCTTTGTTGTTCAACATCGGCCATGGTCCTCAAGACAAGGTATGCCTCAGGACACTTTGCAATTTTCTAATCCTTATAATAACCAATGGAAAAACCAAAATTTTCAAAATCCTTCTCAGTACTCCCAACCTACTTGGAACAATGTATGGCCTAATACTCAGAAAAACTAGTGGTTTAACCCACAACAAACCTGATGGCCACAACCTCAAAATAAATGGAAACCACCATAGGAGAATTGAAAACCATATAACCAGTGGAGAGGACCTCAACAATGGCCTAATCAAAATCCTAGTTATCAACCCTTACCACCCCCAGTATCTCAACCTGCAATGATGCGACCTCCTACAGCCACAAGTCCTACTCCAGGGCCAACATAATTACCTACTCAGACACAAGACAATCCTAACAACAAGAAACAACAACAACCAATGTATGCTACTGATTCTCAACAATACCATGGCTATGCATTAGAAATAACCAATATTCACTTGAGATCTGGTACTACCCTGCCTGCACCAGAACCTCATGTTATAACGGAAGTTCCAGACCTTCCTGTAGCATCAGCACCACTTCCAAAAACTACTTTTCCAAATACTCTCCCACCAACTAATATATCAATTCAAACTGATGTTCACACCTCATTTAATCCTCCTTTTTCTCAGAGGCTTAGTATGGACAAACCTATACCCTAGGAAGAAACACCATTTGATATCCTTGACCAATTGAAAAAAATGCATATCCAGATTCCACTATTTCAAGTTATTAAAGATGTTCCTCTTTATGGTAAAGTCATTAAAGTATCCTACCTCAAAAATGTTGGACATAAGAAAAAGGATCCCCAAACAGTACATGTTATAATTCAACTTGCAGATATTTTTTTGGGAAAGATAGTCATTCCAAAATACTCTAACCCTAGAAGCCCAGTTGTTGATATTATAATTAATGGCCAGTCTTTGAAGAACACTCTAGTAGATTTGGGAGCAACTATAAATGTTATGACTAAGGATACCATGCATAGGTTGAGTATAGAGGGATTAAGGACCACTCCAATAGTCTTGCAACTTGCAAACAGTTTCACTGTCACCCTAGATGGCATAATAGAAGATATAGTAGTTACATTAGATTCATGGGAATATCATGTTGACTTCCTGATATTATCACCTAAGGTAAATTTTGTTGGTTATCTAGTTATCCTTGGACTACCATGGTTAGACACAATAGATGCTAATATCAGTTGTAGATATGGTAACATGAAAATGTCAAATGGTCAAGCAATCAAGAAGTTAGCATTATATCCTCATGCCCAACCACAGCCAGATTTGAGCACTCCTATTTAGCCAAATTTGGGAGATGGGGAAGAAGAAATAAACTTTGTTTCTCAACTAATGATGTTACATAGACAATCCTTCCTAAAATTGCAAGAAGGTGATGATGTGATTCAAAGTATCCTTACTAATGACTCGGTCGCAGAAAAAGATATTTCTGAAAGCTTTGTTCTGCAGTTGTTTACCTATGAGAACTGTGTTTTTTTAGCAGGACCTGATATTATCCATCAATTACTACCCTATGAGATATCTACAATCCCAATACCTATGGTATTAATGCTTGAACTGAAAACTAATGTGGAACTCTCTCTTGGCCATAATCTTCATGTTAACAGTAAACTGTCACCACAACAATTAGCATTATTAACCCAACTCCTTTGTAAGCATGAAAAATATTTTGCTTGGGACTATGGAGACATTATATGCTTGAACCCAATACTTTATACACAAAATTTACATCAATGAATGCAGTCTACCACTTCACCAACCTCAGAGAAAAATTAACCCAGTCTTAAGAGAAATTGTAAAGACTGAGTTGCAAAAGTTGTTGGATGTTGGTTTTATATATCCAATATATGACAGTAAATGGGTTTCACCTTTGGTAGTAGTCCCTAAAAAGGGGGTAAATGGAGAATATGTGTTTTTCCCTTGCCATTTATTGATCAAGTTCTAGTTACCTTAGCTAGTAAAAAGTACTTCTCTTTTCTTGATGGATACAGCGGATATAATCAAATAGCATTACTCTAAAGGATCAAGAGAAGACAACATTTACATGTCCTTTGGGAACATATGCATATATTTTGTTGCCTTTTGGTTTATGTAATGCTCCAGCCACTTTCCAACATGTTGTAGTCAGCATTTTTGCTGATATATCACATGACTGCATGGAAATATATATGGACAATTTCACCACATTTGGTGTTAATTTTGAAGAAGCTTTGAAGAACATGGAAAAAGTGTTGATTAGATGTAAAGAACACAATCTTTCCTTGAATAGTGAGAAATGTTGTGTGTTGATGCAAGGAGTGTTGCTAGGACACTTCATCTCAAAAGTTGGCATACAAGTGGACCCTGCAAAAATTGAGGTAATTCTTACATTTCCTACACCTACTAATCAAAAAGATGTTAGATCCTTTTTAGGAAATGTTGGTTATTATAGATGCTTCATTCAAAATTTCAGTCAAATAGCTAGTCTATTATACACCTTGCTTACAAAGGAAGATGAGTTTACATGGACACCAGCCTCTAAGGAATCTTTCCTGCAGCTCATCTCCCTTCTTACAACAACACTAGTACTTAGGGGGCCTGATTGGTCTTTACCATTCCATATACATACATATGCTTTTGACTATGCAATAGGTGTTGTCTTAGACAATAAATATAATAATCTTGATAATGTTATTTACTATATCAGCAAAAGTTTACATGGGCCAGAGTTAAATTATATAGTCACTGAAAAAGAATTACTGGCAGTGGTCTATGCTCTAAATAAATTTCATCATTATGTAACAGGATATCCAATCTTTGTTCATACTAACCATGCAGCAGTAAAATATCTTATGAACAAACCTGCCATCTCAGGCAGGCTAGCAAGATGGCTTTTGGCCTTACAGGAATTTGATATAACAATAATTGACAAGCCAGGTAAATCAAATGTTGTAGCTAATTATTTATCAAGACTCTAGAATGATGACATGGATACCTCTATGATAGATGATACATTCCCTGATGAACATTTGTTCCATATTGTTGTCAAGAGCCGATGGTATGTTGATATAGACAATTACCTTGCAGCTGACAAGATGCCTACACATTTCTCTCCTAAGGACAGAAGAATGCTCATTGAGAAAAATTTTAGTTTTCTTGGACTGACAATGTATTGTTCTATACTAGTCTAGACCAAGTCATGAAAAGGTGTGTGCGTGAAGATGAAACCTATGATATCCTCCATGCTTGTCACAATGAGCCCTGCGGAGGATACTTTGCAGCTAAGAGGACAACTCTGAAAATATTAACAACAGGTTATTACTGGCCCACACTTCACAAAGATGAAGCCAATTATTCCAGGAAATGTGATAAATGCCAAAGGATGGGTCATCCTACAAAATCAGATGAAATGCATTTACATCCATGAGTGGTTGTCATGTCATTTGATAAGTGGGGCATGGGTTTTATTGGTCTTATAGACCCCCCATCTAATGGAAATTCCTACATTATGGTATGTACAGACTATCTAACCAAATGGGTTGAAGTGAAGGCAATGAAGCATGCACGTGATCATAAAGTAACAGGTATGAAGAAATATTCACCCTCTATGGTGTGCTGAGAGAGCTCATAATCGATCAAGGAGAACAATTCACATCAAACTTGATCACAACACTCGTGAAGGAATACAACATTAGACACAAGAAATCCAGTCCCTACCATCCAGAAGCCAATGGTCGGGTGGAAGTCACCAACAGAGAAATTGAAGCAATACTCACAAAAATAATTCACCTCCACCGCCATGACTGGAGAAGTCATCTCTCAGAGGCAGTCTGGCCATACAGAACCACATGGAAGACAACAATAGGATTCACTCCATTTGAATTGTTGTATGGGAAGGCAGCCATATTGCCAATTGAGTTCAAGCATAAAATATTGTGTACTACTCTGAAGCTAAACATTGACCTTCATGCAGCCCAACGAGACTGTTTGCTACATCTCAACTCTTTGGATGAGATAAGAAAATCTGCATTAGAGCGCATAGAGATAGTCCAAAAATAGAGGAATAAATAGCATGACTCCCACATTAAGAACAAAAAATTTATAGTAGGTGATTGGGCACTACTATTTGATTCTAGATTTCAAGAAATACCCGGCAAATTACAAACAAGGTGGTTAGGCCCATATGAGATAGATCATGTCTTCAATAATGGAGCATTCTAGTTGACAACAATTGATCCAGTTCATTTCAAACTATTGGTCAATGGGAATCGACTTCATCTATACCATCAACCTTAGACCAAGGATAACTCCTATAGCAATTTAGAGACACAACTCCACAAGCACAATAGGTAATACTTCCTGCAACAGAGGGTGCAAACCTTCTTCCTATAGCTTCAGCCTAACGTTCCTTCATGTATGCTCATAATAAACACTTCATTTTCTAATGAAGTTCCATTCTCCATTCATTTTCTATATTCTTCTTTCCAACCCACTCCACTTCTCTACCTTCCACCCACACATCCTCCACGTCATCACATCTTTCCATATTTCTATTCTTTCAATAAATGCCACATCAACTGACGCATAAATTTGCAACACTCGTTCCATTCTCACCAATTTTTCACGCATGTACCAAAAGAATGACAGATACAACTTTTCAATATTTCCACTTTTAGCACACACATTTCAGTAATTATATCTAATAATGTGCATATTTATTATTTGGCATTACGCCAGTTTCTTACCCCATACTAAGTGTGACAAGTGTGGACACTTGTCTTAATTTTGTAGGGGGCAGGGAAGTGTATTAATTTTTTCCATGTCACTACTAGCTATGCCTATCATTTCTCGCGAGATTGTCTGTCAGTTCAAATCTGTACTTGTGCTATGTTTCATTAAGTCCTTTTATTTTTCACACAAGTGGCATACCATAATTCCCAAATATCCTTGATTTCTAACTTGATGTGACCCTAAGAAGACATAATCAAGTTATGTGAAAAAAACTTGCACTTAAAGTATAATTCATTGCTAAAAGCATCATTATTGCTCTTTTTCAAAAATACAACTGAGGGATTGCAAGAAAAATTTGTAGTTTAAAAGTGCAGTTGGGAGCTTAATTTTAGGGTGATTCAAAAGAGAATGAGAAATTTGGAAATCGCAGAGCAAAGAAAATTGTGAATTGACAAATTGCAAAAGAAATTTGAAGGAAACATTTGGAACAATGGGAGGGTAGTTGATGTGGTATGATCCAATGGTCCATACCATTCTTCTCACTGATGTAGAAGCAGTCTGGAGATTTAATGCTTGTGGATGGCTTGGGTATTTCCTAAAACTGACAGAATTTGACGAGGAAGTAACCCCATAATTTATGAGCACATTTGAGTAAGGAAAGGCAAATGTATGGAGTTTGACAGTTTTGGCAAAAGAGGAACGCATTTCATAAGTGACCGAGTTTCTCATAATTGAGGAGAATTATCCTAATGAACATGATGCTAGGTCAGCCCAAGCTCAGTTCACTCTTTCTTCAGACCCTCTGTTGGAGATAAAAAAAATAGGGTTGCAAGTGCATGTCACTTCCTCCCCCATTCAATGAGATGGTGATGCACATTATAAGGTACCTCAGCTGTGAAGGAAGGTTTTCCCATTTGCATGCACACCATTTTAAATTTCTTAGCTATATCAAGCATAATTTTCTAGTAAACATTCTAATTGTTTTGTATATTATGTTGAGCATTAGTGCCGAAGAAACCTAGAAAGGAAATACAAATTTTGTTTCTCACCATGCCCTAATTAAATTATTAATTCAAAGACCCCTTAGAGATGTGTCTCCCTTAGCATGGGATGAATTTTTTCAGTTTAAAACTTTGCAACCTCAGGACGAACTTGTTGAAAAACCTATTAATGAGAGTGCAACACCCTCTGAGCCAGCTGCTAAAACAACTACCCAAGATGGAGAACCTAAAAATCTTGAGGAAAATATACCTTCTCCTACTCCCAAGGGAAATGTACCTACCTCTTCCCAAAAGAAAGTGAAAAGAAAGATTGGTGAAGGAACTTCAGTTCCTAGGAATGAACCCCAAAACCCTACAGTTTCAAGAAGTAAGAAAAGGAAGTCAACTCCTGCAGCAGAGAGACCAAAGAAAGTTGTTAAAAATAAATTTGTGGAGGTTACGAAGACTCCTTTGCGGAGAAGTTCTCAGATGAGAGGGAAAATTCCACTAGTTTCCCTAGATAGTCAATCTATTCGTTTAGAAAAACCTGCTATAGAACCCCGTGTTGAGTATGTTTTAGATAATTCCCTAGTTTAACCAGAAGTTCCAGATCTTTCTCATAATTTAAATGATTTATGTGATAAAAAGCCTCACACACATTAGAGTGATCCTGGAGAAATTCATCAAAGTGTTCAAGAAGGTAATCAAGAAGAACTTTGGTTGCCTCAAACATCGGCTCACCCTTGTTTTCAGAATGCTCTAGTACCTTTTAGGAGAACTTGGTTCACTAACTATTTAGAGCAGGCCTATATAGAATAGAGAAGACAAAATACTCATCCAGAAGAGTTTGGCCCGCCTACTCTGCAGTCCATTCTTTTTAGTTTATACAATCAATTTGTTCTTAATAGAACTCTATGGAATGAAGAGAGGAAGAAGATGCAAAAAGTGATTAATGATCAAAAGGAGGAAATAGAAGACCTGAAAGAGAAAATGAAGAGATAGAAATAGAAGATGGACCATGCCTTAAAATTGGCTGGCCAAATTATAGCTTGCAGGCCTCCTCCTAGAGTATATGACATTTTCTTGAAAGAGCAATTTATCTTGTTCCAATTAATAATGACTATGAAAGATAAATATGTTGATTTTAGGACAGTTCAAGAATTCTATGGTTTGTACCAAACCCTTCTTGTTTGGAAAAAAAACCTGCTTTGTGAATTGTATCTCCATAACTTCATTATTCCTGAAGAGACTGATTGGAATCCCTTGCTTTACATTAGAGACATACATCTAAAATCCTTGATGTCACAGATGCATAATGAAGCTAATTATGATAAGCAATTAGATAATTATAGGGACCAAGAAAAATCAGAACAACTTCCCTTGAGGTTTGAAAGTAGTGAGCCCGATGTTCTACTAAGGGACTGGTTCAGTCTCACTTATGGGAGCACAAAAGAAGAAACCAGGAACAGAATTTTTTTTGTCAGAGAAGAAGTCTACATAGAGTATCAAGGGATGTCATACTTAACATTTCAAAGAGCCCTAGATGGTGTCATAAATCAATGGATCATGTTGCCAAAGGTTTTTAAGAAGGTTGAACCAGATAGTCCTCTCAACCTAGAAGTAGCAATTCATCGGGAACCTAAATACATCCAATTAGGAAGACAAATCCAGTGTGAGCTCTGGTGTCCCTTGACAATATAGCCACCAATGCTTCTATGGCCCCTATATGACATTAATGCTACAAAATTGGACCAACTACAGGAAGATTACAAGATGGACTTCTGGGAAAAGACCAAAGGATTCTATTACACCTTCAAAAGCAGAAGGAGAGGAAAGACTGAAGTTGGACAATTCAGGGGAGTTGCAAAGAAGTGTAATGCTTAAGGACAAGTATTATGCTTGTAGGGGCAGATGATGGGGAAATAATTTGTCTCTATTTTATATTAATTTTATGCTCTATTTTAAGACATTTCCAAAATACTTGTGAAACTTTTAAGTACTTGAACTTATGAACATGTTATAAGTACAGTCAGATCCACAAAACCTATGGGTAGATATTAATGACATACTTTGCTAAAATATTATATATATGTCTCATTATTTCATATAATTATTTGAATGTATGTCCTAACATTTGGATTAATTTGAATAGTTTACTTGAATATATATGCATGTGCTACTAACCTGCCAGAAAAGAGGAGCGTCTTGAGAGTAGATCGGTAGCATTGATGAGGAAGCGATGAAGTCCCAGCTAAGATGAGGATAACCATTATAAAACCATGGAAAATGTATGATGAATTGGAGGAACTACCATTTCAGGGAATGTAGGAACACAATTATGCTATATTTTCTCTGCGGTCAATACTTTGTTGAAGCGGTTATCTAGTCTTTATGATATTCTGTCGTGGGATGTTGCATTCTCCTTTCTTGATGGCGTGAATCAGTCAAACCTTATCTTTATGATTTACATATGTAACCACCCTAATTTGGTCTTCTATGAACTTAGACTATATTTTCCCTAAGTGTGATCATACCCCTAATTATGTCAAGACAATTCTTCAATTTATTGGCATAATTCATTTAAATCCAATTTAATCTCCTAAGTGATTTAATCACTAAATTACATTAATTTCCTTA
>MU225366.1:1048309-1074202 GCA_018584345.1 Thuja plicata
CAAAAGGAACAGGAGAGATCCACAATAAACTCCACCTCTTTATTTGGTTAAGAGGAGATGGAGTTTGGTTAACTGAGGAGCTAATTGTGAGTTACCTTTTTGAACTGAAGAGGTGGGTGAAGTTACCCATGTAGACTTGAGAGATGGGTGGAGTAACCCATGTGATCTGATTGGAGTTATCTCTTTGATGATAAATGAATATTTAATTCATTTATTAATTAATTGTTTTCAACATGTGAGATAATTGAATTCTTTTTAATTAAGAATTGCTTTATTTGATGAAATTAAATTAATTTAATTTAAATTAATTTAATTGGAAGAATATAATTAGTGAGTTTAAATATTTGATTTAAACTATAGGAAATTGAATTTAATTGATTAAATATTGGTAAATAATCATTTAAAGTTTAATTAATTAAATAAAATTAATTATTTAATTAATGTTGAGAATTTGATTAGATGATTTGAGAAAGATGATTTTAGAAGAAAAAAGATGATTAATGAATGATTAAGAAATCATTAATTAATAGATGAAAATTAGGGTTTTAATGTAAAGTTGCAAGCTTGTCCATTTTAGGGTGTCTACAAGTAGAAATTTCATCTTTGCGGGTATCTCTCCATGGTCTTGTTACCAATGAACAATACCACATTGATAGGGTGAATTCATTAGACTTACTTGATGAGCACAGGCAACAAGCGTTCAATCATCTGAAAGTGTACCAAAAATGCATGTCAAAGGGGTACAATAAAAAGGTAAAACCATGACACTTTCAAGTGGGGGATCTCGTTCTCAAAGAGAATCCTAAGAACCATCCAAACAGAGAACAAAAAGGAAAGTTTGAACCCAATTGGCTGGGACCTTATGTCATTACTGCAACTTTTGGGACTGGAGATTATCAGTTAGCTAAACCTGAGGGAGATGTTATCCCTAATCCCATTTATACTATATATTTGAAGTGGTTATATGCTTGATATCTGGCTAGCAGAGCCCGTGCAGTGAAAATCTCAAAAAAAACCCAAAAAAATAAGAAAATTGATCCTGAAGAAATACAAAAATAGTGGAAAAAGTCCTGAAAAAAGGGTATCCTTGGTAAAAACCTGGTAAACAGACGCCTTGATAATACAAAAAAAAAATTTGAAAAAGAGAAAAGTGCCTTGATGAAAACCTAGCAAACAGGCGTCTTGGTAGTAAAAATAAAAAGCTTTTCTGAGTGGTGAAAACCTGGCAAACAGGCATCACTTGAACTCTATGCTCTATCTATCAATGCATTGATGATACTAAACCTTCATAATTGCACCTGTGTTATTTGGTGACTCTGATTCCTTACAAATGTCCTATCCTTACTTCAGATTTGTTTGCATTGCGTCTTAGAAATAGTCATTCTGCACTGGGGGCATCTTTGCTAGCATGGTCAGTTTGCGTCTGTTAGGTTGTCCTAGGTTCTTGTCTAGGATGTTTACCTCTCAAAAATAGTATTTCTCAATACTTGCACCTAAACATCACTATCACAAATAAAGGTGTTTCTTCAACACCACCTACGTGTAACAGACATCAAACTAGTGTTTCTCAACACTTTAATCAAGCACTAAAAATGACTTAGTGTTTTTCAACACTTTAGTCAAAAATGAACTAGTGTTTTTCAACACTTTAATCAACCAGTGCTCCTAAACACTACATTGGATTGCAATTGTTGACAAAGTTAATTTCATATATACTCAGAAATGAAAACGTATTGCTTAATTCCAAATTCTGATTGATGAATCTTTATTATGCTTGACAAATGAATCTACAGTATTTCTCAATACTACTTAAACACATAGTCTGATCTTGGTTTGATTATGACTCTTTTATGTTTCCATGATGTTTCATAATATGGGCATCTAAGTGGTTATAAATTTTGTTTGTTTGATTCTTAATTGGAGATTGTTATGTCTTCTGATTAACTCCATGACGTATATTCAAAGACAAAGAGTCGCAAGGATAGGGGCATAACATTTTCTTGGTTTTCTGTGTATGGTGATTGTTCCAAATGATCCTACAAATTTCACCTAACTTGGATGTTTATGGTAAGGGCTTCCAACATGAATGGATAGTCACATATATCTTGATTCTTATTATGTGTAAACTACGATGAGGTTGGAACAATTTCCTTGTCTATTTTCTAAATCAGATTCTCACTAAGGTGTATGCTACATGATGTACACAAGGATATGAATTTTCAAGGTCATTATGAGTCACATATCTTACATTACACTTGAACAGAACCTGATTCTTAATAGTAAAAGGATATAACTAACTTGTTGTCCTGGCTTCTATGCCTTGAGGCCTAATTTTATTTCTGACATTGCATCCAATACACATCGTATTCATACTTTCATGATACCAATGGGTATTAGTGACAGTTGTACTATCAGGTGATGTCCGTTACGAAAATGCCCAATGATCACAAAATGCTACATTGTATACTAATCAGTGACAGTCCTAAGAGTCTGCATATAGATGCATTTAGAGATTGCATGATTCATTTGAAATAACAACATAAAAGGACTTGAGCTTAAAAATATTTCTTGATTCATCCTAAATCCAAGTTAATTACATAATCAATATTACTGATATTAATGTTGTTGCATATCCATGACATACATTTTGCATTCATAAATGAGAAAGAGAAATGAAAAAAAAAAAGCATTCAAGCATTGCATTTATTTCTACATCCTAAATGCATCCATACATTTATTTGCATAAAGAAAATCTCAAAAACATTCATTTGCATATTCACTTGGCATCATTTGCAACACATTTATATCAGTAATAAATCAATGAGCATAAATGATATCATCACATAATCTAATCTAACTCATCAAGAGATCAAGATAATAATCACATGAGCATCAAATCTAAACATGTATCAAAGAAAAATAACTCATGAACATATCAAAGATCAGGAAAAATTATCTCAGATATATCAGATATGGAACAGATCAAAAATATGGAACTGTCTACAAAAGAGTATCAGAGTATTAAGTGAATCAGATATACATGTATAACAGTCATGGTACAATAAATGATCTCAGAAGGATCCAGATATACAATATACAAATGATCTCAAAATGTATCAAAATGCAGTATCAGGTCTGACTGCCACCCTCTCCCTGATCTAGAGGAGGAGGAGGTGGTGGTACAAATGGATCTGGTGGAGGCATGGCCCCCTCAGACTGTTGAGCCATCCATGAACATAAAGGTGCTCTTTGACCCTCTGGAACTGCAGCATGATATAAACTAGAGTAATACACTACTCTCTTTCCCTGGTGAGTAGCTACCCAAGCCTGTTTATCTCTCTATGCCCTGGGCATGTCAAGTTGTTTGTCCCTCTCTTCTCTAAAATGATCAATTTATGTGTCTCTGTCTAATCTAAGACGCTCGAGTTGTGCGTCCCTGTCGGCAAGTAAGGCCTCTAAAGTAGTGATCCACACTATGAGCTTCTCACGCTCATGCTCACACTGTGTCAAAGCATCACCATCTCTGCCTGATGAGCCTCTACCTGAGTCTTGTCCTGTAGGCATATCCTGTGACCTATCCTACTGAGCACCCTGCTAACATTGTCATTATCGTTGTTTCTCTCTGGTTAATAGTGGACCTGGATCTCTCTAGGGAGCAACAAATCTAAGATGATTATGCCTCCCGATGCCACTGGCACCCTCTCCACTCCCTCCCACAGCACCTCCACCCCTATCATCTGCATCATCCTCATCATTTGGACCTTATCCTTTGTTCGAAGGAGGGTGCCTCCCATCTCGTCTCCCACCATCCCTACCTTTGTCCCTCCCTCCATCTTGTCTCTCCCTCTAAGCTCCTCCTCTACCTCTCACAGGATGATCATCAGTGGGATCATAGTCTAATGGATCCTCAATACGTGGAACTTCCTCCTCAGGCACTGTAAACCATGGAAATGGATATTGTAACATCTGAGCATGATATCCATCTGAGCATCCGGCATATACTACCTCTGGAAGAAGATCCCATGGAACTACAACCATATCTCTGATGGCCCACTGAGTTGTCTCATATACTAATTGAGTGCCCCATAGTGGCTCCTCGTCCCAAATCCATGCATAAATAGATAAATCCTAGCATCTACCCTACATGCGGTCATACTTCCTCAAGACCCGTGTGACCAAGAATTTCTCAACAATGTACCTGGTCCTTCCAATCAAGTACCTACTCTAAAAGAAATATGGCATATGTCACCTTTCAGAGAGCCACTCCTCATAGTCAAGGTATGGTCATCATACTACTATAATCATATCATCGAAAAAACAATGCCAATACTCTACCTTTCCCAGATGGGGCTGCTAAATCCAACTAGAGTACATGTATACATACGGCTGCTGATCTAACTGCTTCCTATCAACTATCAGACGTGTCACTGGGATATGCTCCCAAGCCCAGATCTGTAAGACAAGGATACCGATAGTCATACTCTGAGAATAATGGCACACTATCTCATGTAACTCTCTGTAAATTCAAGCAAGAATGTAACTACCCATGCAAATCTACGTGAAGAAATGATCATCTGCTCCAACATATCAACCCAACCAACCATAAAACTATGTTGTCCTAGGTCAGGCATCATGATGCCTCCAATCAAACCAGCCAAGTATATAGGAAGATGAATATAATGATTGTACATATAGTCCCATGTGAGGTAACGATGAGCTATAGTATCATCTCTGAAGAAATGTCACACCGTGGAAATAGTTGTAATAGAAGTGGAATCAAACTGCAACTCTTGACCCATCACAGGAACTCTAAGAATGCAGCACACATCCTTGAGTATGACATTCATCTCACTAGTCAGGAGATGGAAGGTATTGTGCTAAAAATACCACCTCTCAGCCAGAGCAGTCAACAACCCTCAATTTACCCTGATGTCGGGTAAATCTCTCAGAGATAGTAATCCTACACACGCGACTAACTCTGCCTCGTCGCCGGTCAAAGATCTAGATAGTGCAAGGACATGACCAGGGTACGGTCCTCAGAATGATATGACCTCAAAAGGAACTTGTTTAAAAAGATAGAAATTGTAGAAAAGTCCAAATCAGTACTCTATCTAAGGCAACTACGCATAAACATAATTAGCTAAGTGTTTTTGGTCAACAAACAGATAAAAACAGTCAAAATTGGAAGAAAGCTAAGTCCAAAACTAGAAACAATTCTATTCTTATGGGGTGTAATCCCTTTACAAGATGTGATCCAAATTCCCATGATGCAATGGGGCATCCAGGAAATAATCCCATTTTTACAGGATGTGGCGTGCGACCTTGTTCCAACAGGATGTGAAAATCTTAAAAATCCTATTCTCAACTACTACATGCGATGAAAAACACAAAATGGGGTGCGATCTTGAAAATATAGAATGTGACACAGGATTTATGGAAAAAATAGGGTGCGACTCAAGATTGATTAGGTGCAATCCTAAATGCAGGATGCGACTCAAAACTAAAATTGCAATAACTACTAGAAAAAATCATAAAACTAGAATTTGAAAACTTGAAAAGGTAGGTTTTTGAGTACTTACTGGAGGTGGGTAGTCAGCTGAATGATGATGTCGATGTCTAAGCTCAAAATGATTTTTATGCATGGGGAACACCATCTTCTCTGTAAAGCTCTCTGAATTACCAAGGATAAAAGTGAAAATGAATAGGTAAAAACTAAATTTTCAGCTATATATTTGACCTTTTGAGCTATTTCGGAGCTCTGGAACTCCTCCCAGATAACTGAAACTCATTTTTTTCTCCTTCTAATCAATTGAGAACAAAATCAAACACACAAATGATGTTCTACATAGCACAGTAAAAATTTTACGATAGTTACCAAAAATGCAGAATTGCTTCATATGTTCCGAAAATGATTAGCATGCTTTATGCAATCAGTTTTTTGGGTTCTATATCATCAAATTGCACATTATTCATCAAAAATCTTGGTTCAACATCATTTTATCAGACTTAAACCTCACATTTTAATGTGATTAACTTGGTAACATTGTGTTTTCTCTGAACACACCTTCGTTTCTCCACTTCCTCTAAATTGATTCTTTCTCGATTCAATCGATCGATTCAAGTGATACATCATTCTACAGAGGGATTTATTCTTTTTTTCCTTTGATTTCATTCCTAAGGGGGCATGATCACACTAAATCAATCAAATTCTTTCTCAAAATAGTATTAAAATGACTTTGTCATCAAAAAACTAAAGTCATGATAGTTCCTTGACTAAGTCAAGACTGTTGGATTGAAGGCTTCGGATCTCACAAGACGGATATCTTATGTCTACTTTTTCTTAGATTCTTATTAAGCTCCTAGAAGCTTTGTACTGACCTTCATTTGATCAAGTTTGGAGTCAGTATTATCATTTCTCAGATAACAACCAAGTTCAAAATTGGTATCTTTAAGATCTTTTCTTATTGACCTTTGTTCGATCAAGTTCAAATTCAATTCTATCAGTTTAGTTCAATCAAGTGCGAGACTGATCTCATCAGACATTTCGTTCGATCAAGTGCGAAATTCTCAAACTTTCTTAAGTCAACATCAAAACTTTCTTTGAATTAATGTGTTGCTCTCACATCTATTCAAAGTGGGGTAAATGTAACCACCCTAATTTAGTCTTCTCTGACCTTAGACCCTATTTTCCCTAAGTGTGATCATACCCCTAATTATGTCAAGACAATTCTTCAATTTATTGGCATAATTCATTTAAATCCAATTTAATCTCTTATGTGATTTAATCACTAAATTACATAATTGCCTTAGCCAATTAAATCAAAATAATTCAATTCAATCAAAACAATTCAAAAACATGGCTAAAGTAATTAATAAAAGGAATTAAATAAATCCTATTTACATTTCCAATTGCAAAAAGGGAAAGTCAAATCCCTAACCAATGGGAGTTAAATCACTTCGATCACCTCACATGGATCACCAAAGATTCAATCTCCACCTCTCTTCCACTTTCAATCCTAACCTCTCATTCACCAAATTATTCTATAAATAGAATGAATTTTAAGTTCAATGGGCCCCTAATTTGATATTTCAATTTTCAAACTTATGTTGCAAATATTATTAGAGATATTCAAGCATTTTAGCTCAATTCTTCATTTGCATTGTGTTATGCCCTGCATACCCATCCCTACATTTTGTAGGCAAAATTTTGGGTCCCCCTTTTTCGCTTTTGCTCTTTCCCTTGTTTTCTTTTGTTTTCTTTGTTTTCCCTCCGGGCTTTGCTTCCGCGAGGGTTGTCCTTCTTTTGCTTTTGCCTTCTTGTGTCTCTGGGACCCAGTCCCGAAGTTTGTTTGTTCTTTCCAGAGCCCAATTCTGGACTCTAGAATTCTCAGTCATTATGTCTTCTTTTGTGAGAAGGTATGGTTGCATGAAATCCCCAGGCCCGGAGTCTGGAGGTTTTCTTGTTCCAGATTTTGCGGAAAGAATGCAACCTATTTTTACCCTAAGGGTATAAATAGAAGTTACTTGTCATTTTCACATTTACTCTGATTAAAACACTTAGAGCACTCAGAGCAATTTTAAGGCGATTACATAGCAAATTGCTCACTGTGCTTAGTGGCTAATTGAACATTGACTTGCAGTGCTTGCGCATGGTTTATTGAAGGTGGACTTGTTATAGAGCGCTCCCCGTACTCATCTTTCCCCGTATCCTTCGTGTTCCAGGTAGGCCTTCATCTCCCTCCTCTGGTTCTCTAGTTTTCTATCTTTTGCTTATGTTGTGCTCATGCTCATTTTTGTTTTATTTTTTCTTTCGTGTGTTTTTGTTTCTGCCTCTGCATTTTGCTTTTTGGTTGCCTCCCATTGGTGGGTTGGCTCTGCCAGAGGGTTGTCTACCCTCTATGCAGTTGTAAGTTGGTGTATTTTGTACATTGTGGTAGAGTAGTTGTTGGGCGTCAGTAAATTTTGTACATTGTATAAATACTTTGTAAATATTGTGTATATGTCATTGTTGTTCTGCGAGCTACGCTTTGGCCCTCGCAAAGCCTTGACCCTCTATATTTTAGTGTATATATCTCATTTATATCCTTCCATCCTATCACACTCGCCGCACTCCATCATGTTTTGAACCACTCTATCGAGCTCATCAAGAGGGAGTCGCCATGGTTCAAACTCGGCTCCTCGCTGGTTCGAGCCATGGTAGCTTTCTCTCTCCTATCATGTCATCTTAATGATAGGATTAATTTCTCACAAGTGGGCATTCAAACCCCATCTCATATGGCATTCAATTTCCCCCATGTCAGTCCACTTGTCACCATTAATTACATTACACCGCCTATCGCGTGGCCATGTGACAACCCATGTCAGCTCAGTATGGCTTCCTACTAGTCACATCGACAATGGCTAACTCTTCCAGACTTCGGGTGCTGAGAAGCCCCGGGGTCTTCATTCCATCTTTGTTACTCAGTCCAATACCCCAGAACCCCCAGGTGTTTATCAAAATCCAACTCATGTATGTCTTAATACTCTGAGATTTTTTATGTTTGCTAACATTTTTGGACAGGTGCGATCTGGCGATGAATTCCCTAGAGTTTTTTTAAAAAATATTTTTTTTCATATCATTTACCGACGGCTCTCCGGTCATGTAGGTTGCAGATAGTTGGTCAAAATGTTTGAAGTGATCACTCCTCCTGATAGCCCGGAGCTGCCTACTACCTCCACTCAGGCGGCCACAAAAACCAAGGCCGAAAAGATGCTGGCTAAGCTACCACTGACCTCCAAATACCTGAAGGAGGGCATTCTTGTGGGGTTCAAGGTGGACTCTAAAGTGCAAGAAATAACAGACACAGAGCTTAGACTTTGGGCTAAAATGCAGGGATTAATTCAAGCCATATACAAACTAAAGGTCTGCGGAGATAATATGGCCACCCACTTGGCCGCCTCCAAAATCATTAAGGCTATGAACTTTCCTTTCTTGGTACAATCATCAGAGTTAATACTCTAGCTAGCGACACTCTACAATGCACCTACTCAGACTATTCTTCTCACCGATCCCCAACCGTTACATTACCTAGCAATAATCGTCAATCTAGACGCAGCAACTTTCACTTCAGGGATAGGGATTCCTCAATTCAAAGGGTCTGTTGTTCTTACTTGGGACAAGTCATTGGAGGAGTTCAAAGGAGCTTCTCTCATTTCCCAGCAATATCTCAACTCTCAGTGGCTAAAGTCCCCAAAGAGGGACCATAAAAAGATGAAGTTGGAAATTCCTCGCGAAGATTTCAAAGAGCCCATTCATGCGGGCATTATATTTCTATGTTGAATCTTCGGACAACCCCATGCCCAAGATTTCTCGACATGGATGTACTACTTTCTCTATTGCATCACCACTCGCAACCAGACCTTCAATTGGGCAGCTATCATTGCCTACCATGTGGACTCGTAGTTGAAGGGAGTTCTCTAGAATTCAAGTTCTACATGACATCTTATGTGCTATGGGAGTTGGCCCAACAAAGACTGACTTTTTTGGGTTTACAAACAATGGTCATTCTTGGGAATGGGATGGGCTAGCTAACACCATGGGATCATTATCCCTAGGTCTAGTGGGAACTCAGTTTCCCAAATTTTTTCAGGGTAAATGATGCCTTCGTTTACCAAAACATTTTGACACTTACTCGAGATTTCAGATATCGGTTATCACAGGAGGCGATGAACCTGGTGAGCACCTATGGAAATTATTTCATTCAATTCCAGTAACATACATATATTCGGGTGACTAGCTTCTCTGGGAAACCCTATCTTCTTCCCCGGTATTGCAGGGATAGAATTATTATTTTAGAGTTTTGCCAGTAGATTTTGGAATTGTACACCCTCTTCAAGGTGAAGAAGGTCACAAATTTTTCATTCCCAGTCTCTTGCGGGAACTATACTTGTAGTCTGGCCACAGCAAAGGAGGCATATAATGAGTTAAAGAGTCTGGGGTTGGTCAAATTTGACCACACCAAAAAAGTTTTTGATCCACTTAGAAATATATCTTTGGCGCTTCCCCGGGCCTCCCCACAACATATAGCAGACATTGAAGATTTTTGGGCAGATTGCCAAGACAGTTTTGATCTCTAGGCCTGCCAACATTCATGGATGTCCAAAGGACTGATGAAAGTGCTTGACCTTCAAAATTTCCTGAAGAGTTTCTCACATGACGGCCCGCTAGAGGACCTAGCATATAAAGGGCAAGGATTAGATAAACTGGATCTCCCTCCTGTGGATTGGGCCACCCTAGAGGATTTGAAAATTGAGGGAGTATGCCACCCCATTTTAGAATCCAGTCATAATTATTTTTCTTGGGTGTGTCCCAAGAGCACCTGGAAGGGACCAATCGTTTGAAGGCTCGTTGCTGCCGCCGAACCCAACACAAGAAAAGTGAAGGAGAAACAAGACACCCCAGCCAAGGTACCTCCTCTAGGTTTGGCCCCCATAATGGTGTAGCTAAAAAAATAAATGGAGTTGGCGAGGCTGGTGAGCCAGCAGATAAGCGCACAAATTTCCTTTGGCCTTCTCGTAACTACAGTAGCATCTGCTCACCTGGTGGGATCCCTGTCATTGGTCATAATGATGAGTAGGCAGACTCTCGCTGAGGCGGGGTCTACAAGTATTTTAGATACCAGGGTCCCATTACTAAGGAAGAAGAAGAGGAAGGTGACCCCCACTCCAAGATCAGCCGCCAGCCCCGGTATGCCTGACCTGCCTCTGGTTCATGTCTGTTTGGATTCCCCTGAACTTGAGAATATTTCTAATTCCTCTCCCCCCACACGATGAGTTTGATGATTTCTTCGAGGCAAATGAGCTCATGAACCTTCATGAGGATGTAGATCACGCGACTGAGGAGATCGTCACCCAAGAGAAAGAGGATATCCTCGCAGAAGAAGAGGTCCCAGAACAAGAAGTTGTCGCAGAGCAGGAAGTTCAGGAGGAAACACAAAGGGATGCCGAATGGGAGAAAACACTGGTCCAAGAGACCGAAGATGAACCAAGGAAAATCATAGATGAGAAACCGATGGTTGGGGAAACTGGACTCATGGGATCAATCATGCCCCCAATCATCACGCTCCAAATGCCTTTGATTACTCTAGATGACCAGTTGCCCTGAAGTACATTTGATGAGGTAGTAAAGGTGGCCACATTGTTAATTTTTGGCCAGAGACCTCACCCACCTCCACAAGATGTCCCAGTGGAGGAAGATGTTCTGACAGATGAAGTTGATGAGGCCGAAGAACAACAATAGCAGAATGACCAAGAAATCCCCAAAAATATAAATGTTGAGTCAATTGATGTTGATGCTGAGAAGGACAGGGAAGGCCCCGGGGATATAGGTGATATTGATGCTGGCAGAGAAGAAACCCTAGATATCACAAAGGAAGATGCCATCACGACAAAAAATGTTGAGGTTTTCAGAGAGTAGGGAGGGGAACGGGAACAGGAAAAAGAAAAAGAGCCCAACAATAATGTTGATCCTGGGAATACACTGCCAGGTTTCGAAGGGAATCTAGATGCCTAGGTCTTAACAGCGAAGCCTCCCTAGTTGCCCCAATGGCTAGTGGAATCAAGGAAGAGAAAAGCCCCAGTAGTAGCAACAGGTGTTCTACTCTCCTTGGCCGAGATGATGGCCTGTAATGCAGAGGCCAAAAGGCCTAAGAAAGCTTAGATGGTCCATACCCTCCAGACCGGCCCAACAGGAAGTACAGTTGCAGAAATTGCAACACCTCCCCTAGATGTAGATGCAGTGGTCATAAGGCCCGAGGATTATATTTTTATAGAGGTGGCCCTAGGAAGGAGGGACAAGAAGGGTGAGTTGGACCTATTGAGGAGGCCACCAAAGTAATAGAGGCCGGATATAATAAGAAGACCTAGAAGTTAAAGGAGGAAAGAGAAACCAACACAAATCTCCTCACACTTCTGGCCAAACTTACACAGCCCCTGGCCGAGGTCTGCCTGGAAGCTTCTACCTCTAGATTACCGCTTGCATAGGGTAATATGGATTCTTTAAGGGCCATGAAGAAGAAGGCTTAGGCTGTGGATGAGTGGGTCACCTAGAAGATAGCTATCGTAAGGAAAAAAAAATTTGGTGTAACTCCCAGATCTGTATTAGATCAATATTATCCTTAGTCAGGTGAATGCCTCCGCTCTCGTATGGGAGAAAGACTTGGAGAAGTATGAGAAATGGAAGGTCGGGTTGGAGGAAGTTTTCAATGCCAGAGAATAAACCGTCACAAAGGCAGGAATTTTGGGAGATGAATCATATGATTCTCTCTAGGCCCAGTACTCTAGACTTGGCCTCAAAATTGAGGTATGCAAGGAATTGGTTAAGGCCTTAAAAGAGAAGGTGACTGTGGCCCAATATCCTTTGGGCCTATTCCAGGAATTTGTGGTAGGGTTGTTGCAAGTTGACCCCTTTACCACCAGGACATGCACCCCGAAGGACTATGTCCTCAGCAAATATGACAAATGGATGGAGTCCATGTATCTATCTGCCAGAGATTTGGACAGGGGAATATTATTAAGGCTATGCAAGATGATGATCCAGGCACATGATGCCGTGAAGATGGTAGATGAATTCCAGAATGGGGCCGGAGAAGTTGAAGAGAAACTGGAGGTTGTCTACGGCCGATGGGATAGCATCAAGGACATAGACGAAGAAGGCGTAAGCCAAGTATTAGAAGCATTCAAAAACAGTAAGGAGAAATAAGGTTTTCTGGATTCCAAATATATTCACCAGCCTGGTGTACTTTGTATTCATTATTATTTCAAAGCGTAAGCTCCTGGATCCCAGAGTTTTTGATCCACAGTTTTGTATTCTTTCGATGACCCATGTCCAGGTTCCCAGGAGTCGACCGGTCATTGTCAGACAGTTAATAAGGATGTCAAAAAAGTAGGTAGCCCCAGTAAGGCACATCGGCTCACAAGATGGTTTTGATAGGTGCTCTTCCCAAGGTGCCACCCTAGTATTAAATGTCTAGTGCATCAGAGAGAGTGAGTCACTTTTTCATTGATGAGGCATGTAGCCTTGATCCCCAAGGGATCATATTTCTTCTATTCTCCCTCTGGCTCTCTTCTCGGGGCTGATTCTTCCATACCTCCTTTCTTGTCTCATTCTTTTGACATGTCAGACCTCTGCTCTTCTTGAGATTATTGTAGCATGGCGTGGGTAGTATCGGCCACCAGAAATTGTATTTTATTAGTTGAGTGTAAGGATAAGTTAGATTAATTTTAGGGAAAATCTGTGTATAAATAATAAGTCTGACCTCATTCCAAGGGTCGGCAAAATTGATAATTTTGCAGTCAATAGCTAGAGAATTTTAGTTTCATTTCTAGTTTTTGTAGAGCTCAATGCTCCTTAGTTCTTAGTAGTTCAGTAGATAGATGCTCCCTTGGAGCCATTGTTGATGTACTCACCAGTGATGCTGGAAAATCATTAATGAAGAAGGAAGGATTCTCACAATGTTTTTGTTGGTCTCTTGATCTCTGATTTGATATGCTTTCATGTTGTATGTTCCTTATGTCCCTTGCTCTGATATTTTAAGTAGATTAACGACCTCCTTTTCCCTCACTATTGAATATATGTGAACTGATGGTTCTGTGTGTATTTAGTATTTTAGTGTAGCATGTTAGAGCATGGTTGATGTTTTGAATGTATTTGCATGACTATAGGTAGATGGAATACTTCTAACCCTGGCCTATCTTTTGAATTTTATTTGGCTGACCAATGAATGCTTGCAGGGAACCCCACTTACCTAAATCCCCAGAGAAGATGAGCCGAGATAACCAGCCATCCCCCCTAACAAAACAGTCAGAACGCCCAACTTAGCTCCTGCACCGTCAAGACTCGACTCTCATGTGCTTGAAGGCCCAGAGAATTTCATTTCTCTAGACAACCTTTACAGGTGAATTTGGCTGGTACCTAGTGACAACTTACATCTATTGGAAAACCCGGTCACAAACCCCCGTCAACACATTGTTATAATCTTCAATTTTAGAGCTTAAAATGAACATTTCTTGAGCATTTAGACTATTTTCATTTGAATCTTCCATTATAAGTTGTATATATCACTGATAAATGCATAATCTGAGGGCAATTATAGCATTATTCACACTCCTCTTAGATAGGAAGCAATAGGTCGATTTTAGTGATTGATTTGTTTGCTTACTTCTTGTTTTTCACTAATATAATGACTTATTGAAGTGTTGTGTTGCAAACAATAGGTACACAAATAATACACACAACATTAATACCAATCCTCTATATAAAGGGATATGATTGTTATATTGTAGTTAATTTTTTATGATTGTACCATTGTTGCATTTTAAAGAAAAGTTACTCTATTAGTTTCGTGCATTGTTTCCCTATGATGTAATCAGTTTTTCTGGAAATATAATGGAGTGATTTTGATTTATATTTTGTGTTAGTAGTTAGTAGAAGCCAACCAAGGGGGCCCACTTGGAAGGTGGATTAGAGTAGACTAGGTTAAGGTTCTTTAAGCATTTACAACATTTCAAGTAGAATTTATTGTTTCCTCCTGGGACATTATAACTTGTGTATGTTCTTGCAGCACCTGCAGGGATAATTATAGTGAATGCTTTGGGATGATAGAATAGGTTAAATTTGAATGTATAGTTTTCAACATCAATTTCATTAAGTAGTTGTGAGTGTTTACTTTCCTGCAGTAATAGCATAAGTTTCTTTCATGTATTTTCCTTCCTACAGCTTAAGTGACATGACTCTATGAGAGACTTAGTGCACAAATCGTGATGTCCCATTTCAACTATACATCCCTAGCTTGACAATTCAAATGCACTTCATGATAGGGAAAATAATCCTTAGTTTTAAAACATTATTCCTAGGAGAAACTTTGGCATGATTATTATTACCTATTGTGGGGTTGTTCAGTATGCAAGAAGAGATCACAGATCCGACTACTATTTTTTGTGATAATACAAGTGCTATTAACATATCAAAAAATGTTATGCATTCAAATACCAAGCACATTTCTATCAAGTATGACTACTTGAGAGAGCAAGTTCAAGAGGAAAATGTGAAGTTAGAATATGTGAATTCAAAGGAACAATTGAATGATATCTTTACAAAGCCACTACCTAAAGATTCTTTTGGGTATCTAAGATGTAAATTAGGGGTTCTTACCCTATCCAATGTTCAGTAAAGAGCATGAGTCATGCTGCATCAATTCTATATTTCATTAGAATATCTATTTCTGAATTTATATTAGTATGACACACTTTAGGTGATTCCTGAAGTTGTGAAAATCTTTTTGTATGTAATTTTTTCTAAGTACATGTCAGGTATAATCCACTACTAAAACAAGTTTTCAGGAGTATGAATTTTTAGAATTGTTGTCAAAGAGGGAGAAGAATGAATTGATGATATTTATCTACAGAGATATATTGAGGGAGAAGAATGAATTGCTAATATTTACTCATGAAGGAGATTCAAAATGTATGTTACAGAAACAGAAGATTTATCCAAGAGGGAGATTCAGATCAGAGAGATCCAAGTGGAAACAAATATTTCAACTCAGAGGGAGTATAGTTATGTATTTGAGAGTTACCGTCATCAATTTATATAACACTTTTATAGTGGTTGGCATCAATGCCAAAGAGGGATATTGTTGATTAACTGATGTTTATCTGATGGAGATGATGAAGACCGAGTGATACCGAGTATCATGATTGTAGAAATGATTAGATCAGTTGTTGTTTTGTCATTGATGTCAAGTAATTGATTAATTAATTTTTATTGTATTACCTTATCTTAAGAGGAGAAGTTAAATGGGTGAAAAATATAGACCAGACAATGATGAAGTAATGATCTTATAGTTTTTTCTACTATATATTTGATGTTAACAAATTGGTACATTTGATTGATCAAGTCGAGAACTGCAATGAATTAAGTTATGACTGAAAGAGACACATTACCGAGATAGAATGAGTCAGTTGGTAGAATCATGTGAGTCAGTTATAGTTACCAAGCACCGAGCACTGAGCACCGAGCACCGAGAAGAAGTTAAGACACCAAGAAGTGATGAAGTCAATTACCAAGTTGCAAATCAAGTTTTACCGAGTACAGTATACTGATATTAAATGATGATTTAATGTGAAGAGATGTTGAGATGGATGAGGAAATGATTTTTTTTTAAGATCTACAAGTGAGAAAAATTCAATGTGAATATCTAAGGCGAAGATCAAGCGGTTAAATGGAAAGGTGAAAGTTCCAAGAAAAGTTACAAGTTCCGAGGTAAAAGTGCTTTGGCTTACCAAGTTGAGAAATTGAAGAAGATGATTGAACAACTGAGTGCAAAGGAAGGAAAATCAAATTAAGGAGATTAAGAGGCAAAATTATGTCTATATAAGGAATGAGAATTTCACAAAGTGTAAGGCTACTGGTGAATTGAAAAGAGAAGGAAAGAAGTTGAAGAACAACATTTACCGAGTAGAAGATAGAAAGACAAATCAAAGAATCTACAGTCTGAGAAAGAGATCAATGGAGTATGTGATGCCAGTATTGAATTGAGCATAAAGTATCTGATCCAAGCATAGTAGTTTCTAATTTATACAGATCAAAGTTTATTGTTTCTTATTAATATTTATAACAGAGAAATCTCTTAACCAAGTGGATTTAACAGTCCTATTTGTAAAACCTAGACTTAGGTGACATTCCAAAAGACTGTTTGAAGACCTCTAACAAGGCCACTCCTAATAGGGTGAAGGTCTTAATAGATTTGAGGTAAATCCCCTAACAGGGTGACATTTAGCAAATGTGTCTATAATCTTTAACATGATAAGTTCTTAACCGAGCGTACTTCAAAAGGGTACATTTTATTGTGGGTTACAATTCCCATACAGTTTTTTACAAAATTGGGTTTCCTCATTAAATCTAGTGTCAACTGAGTTATAGCATGTGTTAATGAGTTAATTTGGTGTTGCTGAGTTTGAATGATTGATTGTTGCTTATGTTATTTGGTGAATTAGTTATTTACTGTATTCAGTACTTATCGAGTGAATCAGTGAGTTCAATTTTAAGAGTTTAAGTTTTGATTTATCTAATTCACCCCCCCCCTAGTGGAACCAACAATGCTCTCATTAGGCCCCTTAATTTCCATATTGCCAAAATTAACACTATGGGTATCATCACTTTCCATTTCCGAGGAATCATCCAAGTCTTCCTCACTAAGGTCTTGACCCATTTTGCTTTCATTGGATGATTCACTCATAACCTTGTCACCCTCATTTCCTTCAGTATCATAATTAGTATCCATCCCTTTTTCCTTTGTGAGGATTTGGGTAGCTTTGGCCTTATCAATTTTGGGGTTTTCCTTAGGATTTTTCTAGATAGGGCTTTTCTCATATGTTAGAGCTCTTTTACCTTTTTTATCTTTCTCCTTAACAGACACTCGGATGGATTCTTGTAGCTTAAATTTAGCATAGTCATAGATAAGAAGAATTAAACCATCATGCAAGATGGGTTTGTCAGGACTGCTCCTATTTTCCATAATTCTCGTGCCTAGAGACTTTAAAAGTAGGAAAGGAAAATAAATTTTCCTATTGTATCTAAAATGATTAACCAGCATAAAATGAAAATTATAGACTCTGGTGTAACAGCCTTACAAGGTTAAATATTGCATGATGGCCTTAATAAGTTTGGCCCAGAGCAATTTAATATTATTGCGCAGATAGAAATCCCCTTTATGGTTAACCGTGAGGGATTTCTCCACTGTAGTTTTGGGAAACAAGCGGGCCGCATTCTGAGCCATGACACGACTCCTATAGTATTTCAACTCAAACGCTTTAAGACTAGTTATTTCAGCTATAAGATTTTCAGTGACATAGGAGTTTTTGCCACACAAAGTAACCTTACCGTTGTTCCAATTGTCTAAAAACTCCTTAGCTATGTCTTTATCAAATCTGTGAAGCCTCTCCATGTAGGAAGTAACTCCTCCTTATTTGAGCTTATTCCACACCTTATCCTCCTTTTTCCATTTGCAGACACTGGGTTCTTCTCTCTTAAGCTTTCCACCCATAGTCACAGAATTGCAAATACAAGTTTCTTTAACAGAGGAATACACACTGAGATGTTCCCAATGTGAATTGCATGGCTCAGAAAAAAAAATGAGAATAACACCTTCTAATGGATTTAAAAAATCATAACATAAAGTTTCCCACACTTAAAATAATTACTTTTTTGACCCTTAAGCATTGGAAACACCTTTGTAAAGCCTTTGATCAATTTATCTATCCCTTTCATCATTAATGTTAATAATAATGGGATGATGGTGGATCTCATTGTACTTTAGGAGGCTTAAAACCTCATCATTTAATCCTTTATCCCCTTGCCAAAAAATGATGTCATCCCGTCGGACACCCAAGTTGGCCAAGCTCTCAGCCATTGCATTCATTTCCCGGAAAGCATGGGTGACGTAGATTTTCTCAAAACTACTTGGAAGGGTTTTTATTTGATGAATGATGTGACTGATCATCCATGAGTATTTATTGTTACCATTTATGCAATTAATATTTTTCATGGATTCATCTTCGAGTTAGATTTTTGTACATCTTTGATCCACCACGATCTTACAAATGTGGAGAGAATCCATCGCTTTAGCCACATGGAAAGTCAGGATGCCAATAGGAAGGGAAACTGTAGTAATACATCTACCATAAAAGTTTCTAATAATTTCATCATAGGATGCCACACTTGGGTTGCCTTTAGTAGCCCCGTCAAAGTTGGCATTATGCCATCCAGAAGGGGGAGAAAACTAGACAGCACCATCATTCTTACTGGTCACAATTTTAGTAACCAAAGAAAAAATCCAGTTACTTAGAACACCCTTGTCATGGATTCCTTCCAGCAGTGAGGGCCATTGATTTCAAGCCACATAGATATTATCCACTATATTCCTGACAATCTTAGAGCCTATGACCAAAGGTTTGGAGAAGTCATCTCTAAAAATCCTATTATTTTGTTCCTTCTAGATCATCAAAATGAGGTGAGGCACAGTAAATCTCAATAATAATTTTTCCAAATCATGAGAGAAAGGAAAAAACCATTATGATGAGAACTCTTGGATGGAATTAGGGAGAATCTGGGATATATTGCATCTTTGCAGCACAAATGACCACACTTCCCTAGAAAAAGAATAGTGCAGAAGAAGACGGGAGGAAGTTTCTACCTCTTGCTGGAAGAGATAACATCTATTGGGTAACACAAAACCCCTTTTGACAAGGTTTTCAGTAGTAATCACCTTATCTTGAACAAACAACCAATAGAAGATGTTAATTTTAGAAGTAAGAGATGAAGACCAAACCTTAGCCCAAAAGGGAGAATAATCCTGGCTAAAAGAGAGGGCATAGACTGACAACACTGAGAAAGACCCATCTACTAGAGTTTGGGCCCAAACAAGCTGATCTTGACAGTGAAAATTAATAACCCAAGCAGATAAATCCAAATCAATAAATTTCAAAGTAGGGGAGATACACTTGAGTTTCACCTAGTTATTATCCCTCCAAGAGTCCAACACCAGTCTACCAAAACTTCTTTTACAGATTTTAGCAAATTGGGAAAACTCCATAAGTTGGATAAGGGGCTTCTCCTTGAGCCATAGGTTCTCCTAGAATAATATCTTTCTACCATCCCCTAATCTCCACCGAGCACCTTTTGCAGCAAGGGGTTTTGCCAGTGAAATGCTATTCCAAATGAAGGACCCATGCACTCTAATAGGCGAAGAAAAGAATTCACCCAAATCATGGATAGAGAAGACATATTTTTATTTAAGAATTTTGTTCCATTCCTTCTCTTCGCCAAAAGTTCTCCAGATCTGTTTAGCCAATAGGGCTTGGTTGACCTCATTGATTCTTTTAATGCCTAAACCCCCATCTTTTAGAGGTCTGAAAACATTCTCCCAGACCACCAAATGGAGCCAATTATTTTCCTTTCTTCCCAACCATAGAAATTTTTTCTGCAGTTTCTCAATGGTATCAGCAATCTTAGAAGGAATGTGGAATAGACTAAGGGCATAGATAGGAAGATTCTGGAGGGACGTTTTAAGCAACAAGATCTTCCTAGCTTGGCTGAGGAGGGACCCTTTCTAACCAGTAAGTTTCCTATTAAATCTATCAATAATTATATTCCAAAAGAAATCCAGAAGTTTCAACCCCAGAGGGAGACTCGGATAAACCGAAGGGAATTGGGAAATATTACACCCCATAATAGCTTCCATCTTTTGTTGTCTATGAGGAGGGTGGTAACAAAGAACAAATATATTTTCTCCAAATTGATAACTAGCATTGTGGCAATAGTATAAGTGAAAAGGGCCTACTTCATATTTCTTTCTTCCTTGATAGAGGAAGTTCCCATGAGAACAATATCATCCACAAATTTTTCATGGGAACAAGACTGAATACTCGAGGAAGGTTGAAGACCCTGCAGCAAACCATCTTGAACAAATTTAGAAATAGATCTCCTTAAGCTCTCTACCATAATAGGAAATATAATTGGAGAAATAGGGTCCCCTTGGCATAGGCTTCTTAAGGGAGAAAATAAATTTGAAGAACCATTCACCATGAGAGATATCAAAGGAGTAGTAATCAATTGACGAATCAAATTGATGATCTTCTCATTAAATCCAAAGGCAGCCAGAACTTTGTAGAGGAAGGCATAGTCCACCCTATCATAAGCTTTCAACAAGTCCACTTTCATAAGGAAGCCCTACTTCTGAGATGCCTCTAGTGAATGGATATTTTCATGAACAACAATTATAGAATCCAAAAAAATTCTCCCTAGAACAAAACCCTTCTGCTGGGGGGAAATAATAGTCAGAAGGATTGAGAGAATTATGAGAGTGAGTAATTTTGAAATAATCTTATAAAAGGAGTTGCATAGGTTGATAAGTCTGAAATCATCCACCGAGTCAGCACCAGGTTTCTTGGGAATGAGGACAAAGAAGGTGGAGTTGGCTTCTCTCAATAGGGAGCCTAACCCAAATAAATCTTTAACCACCACATAAACATCCTTCTCCACTATAGACCATAATGTTTGAAATAAGAAAATAGGGAACCCATCTAGCCTCAAATATTCCTCACCTTCAAAAGAAAAGACAACTTCTTTAATCTCTTTGTTAGACGGGATCCTGCAAAACATCTCATTAGTTTCCTTATCAATAAGGCACATGATAGCTTCTAACAACTTATTTTGGTTAACCAATGAAAGGGTGGGATCCGTAGAAAGAAGGGACAAAAAGTAGTCAGTCATCTCCTTCTTAATATTTTCTTCCTTCACCAGCTTTCCCTGATTGTTGGAGAGGAAGAAAATTCTATTAGCAGCTTTATGTTTTTGTGTTGTCATATGAAAGAATCGAGTATTTTTATCCCCGACTTTTAACCAGAGTGCCCTAGATCTTTGTCTCCAAAAAACTTCTTCCTTAGAAATAATATTGTTGTAGTCAGCCTGAATTATATTTTCCTTCACTTTATTCTCCTCGGATAAACCCTCCAACTGAATAATATCCTAAAGATCCTTAAGCTCGGACTGGATGAAGATTTTGGATTTGAGAATTTCCCCAAAAACATCTTTGTTCCAAGTTATGAATTTACTTTTAATCCTCTTGAGTTTTTTGACAACCCTAAACATAGTCATCCCCTCCACATAGATATCCCACCACTCAGCTATATTCATTTCCAGCTCCAGGTGTTAAAGCCACATCTTTTCAGATCTAAAAGGAGTGTTCCTTTTTCCAGAGAGAGGGCTCGCTAGAACAAAAATAGGAGAATGGTCAGAGCCTATATAGTGCAGAGTAGATAGAGAACAAGTATAGTTAAGGATTCAATCCAAGGAAATAAGAGCCCAATCAAGTTTCACTTGGATTAGACCATCTCCGACTCTATGGTTAGTCCAAGTGTAGTTCCCTCCTCTGAGATCTAAGTCCATTAACATTTGGTTATTAATAAAATCCATGAGGGTCATACTACTATCAGTCTAAGATAACACTCCACCAAATTTCTCAGAGTCATAAAGAGGAGTAGTGAAATCTCCCATTACCATCCACCTATCACTACTGAAATTACATCTCTCAACTTCCAGGCATTTCCAGAACTTATCCCTCCCAATCTTGGAGTTAGGAGAATAAATATTAGAGAGAACCCAACTAAATCCATCCCTAATATAACTAAATCTAACCAAAATAATATTGCGCTTGGCCTTCAATATTTTACCTTGAATAGTGTTCAAATTCCAAAAAAAGGTCGTACCTCTAGAGGGCCCATCAGAACTACAACCAGCAACACCAGAATCCTTAAACACTTTAATTTTTTCAAATTTATCTCTAGCCATTTTAGTTTCTTGGATGAGAATAATATCCGGCTTATGATCTCTAACAAAATTTATAAGAAGGTCTTGTTTGTGGGGGTTATTCAGTCCCCTTATATTCCAGGAAATGACCTTCATTTCTTACCTTTGGAGAAAATCTCATAAATGGTACATTGGCGTGCATCCACAATACTTTATCTACTTTCATTCTCTCTGGTCAATCTATTTAGTTTTCTACCATGAAGATATTTGGGCATTCCTACATCATATTTCATAGCTCTAGTAGTAACCCCACCTTGAGAACCCTCATAATTTTGATCTCCTTTTCCATCATGCTTCTTTTTACTGTGACTCACCTCTATGCAGAAATCATCCACATTATCCAGAAAAGGATTAGACTCTTCCACTAAATCTCCCCATCTTTTCTTATCACAAGGTGTTACTGGCCTCAAACCCCTCTCCATGGCTCTTTCTCTAGGGATGAAGCTCATTTGCTTCTCTTCATCTTCAACCATCGAATAAACAAATCTGGATACAAGCTCTCTCTCTCCTTCTTGGGGGACATGAGGGGGGAATCCCCCAATCTCACCTTCCTCCAACTTACCTTCTTGGTCCCTCTGATGGGAAATTCCACTAGCCTCATCACCTTCAATATTTCTTAAAGAGTCAGCTTCCTCCGCAGCAGGGCCAAATGCAGGAGGATCACTCAAAATATTATCAGGATAGTGGACATTAGAAGGGATCCCTTCAACACACATATCCTATAAGTCTCCTTTTCCATTACAATATTCCTTTGATGGTTTAGCTAGAGCCTTGACAGGGATTTTTTATTTTCAAACCTTTTTAGGATCTCTCTTAGGAGATGACTTCATTTTCTGAGCTCTAAGAGGGAAGTCTTTAACCATGTGACCATATTTCTTGCAGGTAAAGCATGCAAATGTCAAGGATTCAAATTTGACTAACTAAGCCCAACTTCCCAGTTTAGACATAATATTGATGCTCTGAGGGAGATACATAGTTTGAAGGATATTAACACATATCCTCGCGTAAACTCGTCTTGATCTAGAGGCAATCATAAGATCTATAGAAAGAAGTTTCCCAAAAAAGATCGCAAGACTAGAAAGAACATCTTAATTCCAATATTCCAGGGGTAGGCTAGGGAATATGACCCATACCGGGGCCAGCACAAAAAGGTTGAATCATTAAGTTCTAGGTTAGGAGCCGATTTACGAAGAGCTAGGGAGCACCTGCCTACCATCCAGGGGCCACCAAACAATATTTTGGACATGTATTCACTATTAGAGAATTCAAAGGAAAATAATTCTTTGGACATGACAGTTATATCCACTTTCCCTTTGAGGAACCACTTTTTCTGGGCAAACTGTCTAAGAACTTCCATATTGGGTCTTCCTCTCGCAAAATTTCCAACCAAGGTCAAAGTCATGGAAGAAACCAAAAAAAGCGATGAGAGGGTCTGGGATAAAGATGGAAAATTCCCCCTTAGAAGGGTTAGATACCACATTCACTTCAGGGAAAGAAGATTTTCCCGAAGGTTTAACTCCAAATAGGGCATACCACTTACCTCTAATGGTATCCTTCTTCTCAACATGAGGGATAGAAAACACCTTGGAAGCCTCCTTTTCTGGCATAGGCCCACCATCCCCAGACAAACACTCATCTCCTTTAATCTCATTATCACCAATTTTGGTTGACTTCTAACCATTCTGATCAAGAATCTCTGACCCCCCACAAGTGGAGCCTCTCCAGCAAAACTGACTGCAGGCACGCTAATCTCATCTGTAGCTACACTAGCTACAGAAGGACCATCATTGCCAAGTATGCCATTCAAAATTGGAAATGTTTTCCCACCCAAAGGCTCCTCCCTCCTGCCCAAAGTCTCTGCCATAGAGGGATAAAAAAATATTATTGACTAGTTCATGTATAGTTTATTTGATTAGATGCTTTGATTTATTTGATTAGATGATTATATGTATAGATGATTTTATTAGATGATTTGATTACATAGACATATTTAATCTTAATATTTATAGCTCATGTATAATCAAGTAACATATATAAGAAAGTAACATTTATAGTTCACATATAATCAAGTAACATGTACAATAAAGTAATATAGTTCATGTACATAATCAAGTAACACATATATTATAATCTTAACAATGAATTTTTAATCAAGTAACACATATTACATATCAAGTAGTTCACATATATTATAATTTTAACAATGAATCTTTAATCAAGTAACACATATATTATAATCTTAATTCAATAAATTTAATACATTGAATGTGTAATCAAGTAACAAAGAATATTTTTAATCTTAACACCTATTTTCAACACCAAATGAATGTACAAACAATCTTCAATTAACATTTATAATTGAAGTAACATGTGTATATGAATAAATATAATCCATCATTAATATAATCCATAATAATCCATATAATCCATCATAAATACATCCAGCAAAAATATAGATCAAAGTAATATTATTTAGACCACACCAAGTGGTTCATAATGCTCATGGACAACAAGTAATATTTTCTCGTGATCCTCATTGTCTAGTCTCCACTTACGACGTCCACGTTGAGATTTAAATGGATGGAGACAAAGGGAGATAGAGACTATTTGGTGGCTATATTGAAACACCTTATTGGCATGTTGATAATCAACAAAGTAAACCCCATGTTTGACTATTTTGATTTTCTTGAAATATGTTCCCTCTCTAACAACTGAACCTGCACTGCAAATTTTAAACAAAATTTAATATAGATCTAAAGCATGCAAACCTATGGGAAAAAACATTCCATCACTTTTTGTATCATCTTAAAATGGAAGCACTTCCATGTTAAAAATGTGTATCCCTCCTAAGGGGGTGTTTTTGACTACCATAATATTGTCCCCTCATTTCTTCATCCTCTCCTACTTCTGTGTCTATTTAGGACCCTGATTGGGCCTCCCCGGGCACCATCTCTCCCATATGGCACATTTTCCATGGGTCCTGACTCCCTATTTCAAGGATGACCTCGACCTTGACCTGGGTCCCCCTTTCAAATCTGGAAGTCTGTCGGCTGTCGGAGGTCATCAAAAATTCATTTCCCGCTTCTGAGTCAGCTGTTTTGGGTTCCAAAGTGATGATTCTTAAAATATATTTATTATAGGTCCTATCCTAGAGGTATAGGTCTAATTGTAATTTAATTCTCCTATGTAGGCCTCTCTAGAATATTGTGCCCTAGTTTCATATATAAGGAAGTTTTCTCCTCTCATTTTCTCTAACCATCAACTAAGTGATAAGAAGGATAACCTCAAGCTCTAGGTGAAGAACAACTATCATCAAGAAAAAAGTTCAAGCATCCATTGTTCTACATGTTTTCAAGCTTTAAAAGTGTTCAAGTCTTCCTCTCAAGCATTCAAGTTCTCCATTGAAGATCAAGGATTCAAGCTTTCAAGCCTTTGAAGGGATTTGGTTCAAACATTCAAGATTCATCATTCAAAGCCCTAGATCTATC
>MU225366.1:1075470-1128253 GCA_018584345.1 Thuja plicata
GATAGATCTAGGGCTTTGAATGATGAATCTTGAATGTTTGAACCAAATCCCTTCAAAGGCTTGAAAGCTTGAATCCTTGATCTTCAATGGAGAACTTGAATGCTTGAGAGGAAGACTTGAACACTTTGAGAGCTTGAAAACATGTAGAAAAATGGATTCTTGAACTTTTTTCTTGATGATAGTTGTTCTTCACCTAGAGCTTGAGATTATCCTTCTTATCACTTAGTTGATGGTTAGAGAAAATGAGATGAGAAAACTTCCTTATATATAAAAATAGGGCACAATATTCTAGAGAGGCATACATAGGATAATTAAATTCCAATTAGACCTATACCCCTAGGAGAGGACCTATATTAAATATAATTTAAGAATCATCACTTTGGAACTCAAAATAGCTAACCTGGAAGCGGGAAATGAATTTTTTATGACCTCCAGCAACCGATAAACTTCCAAATTTTAAAGGGGGACCCAGGTCGAGGTCGAGGTCATCCTTGACCTAGGTCAAGGTCGAGGTCAACCTTGACCTAGGGAGTCAGAACCCCATGAAAACATGCCAGATGGGATGGATGGTGCCCAGAGAGGCCTAATCAGGGTCCTAAAAAGACACAGAAGTAGGAGAGGATGCAGAAATGAGGGGACAATATGATGGTGGTCAAAATCACCCCCTAAGTAGGGCTAAACTTTCTTAACATGGAAGTGCTTCCATTTTAAGATGATACATTAAGCCCCCACTTTAGTGGGAGTATGTAAATAGAACATACTCGCGGTAAAGTTAGAAGAAAGACTCTGGTGGATTGCAACGAGGTAGAACATCACTAATTCAAGGACACAAGCCCCCAAACCAAGGATTTTAATTCAACATACATGCATAAAGATATGAAAGTAAAGAGAAAATAATCATAGAAAACATACATGACTACATAAGCAAGACAAGAGCAACACTATAGATAACATAGCTTCATGATCTAATCCTACTAGAATGAAAGCAAAAAGAGAGAAAAGAGATAGTGATTACCTTACCTAGTAAGATGCCCACCTTACCATGAATCACCAAGGAGGGAGAGCCCAATAGGTTCACCCATAAATTGTGCTTTGTAATTAATGCATCTTCTGACGACTTTTGAAATATCCATAAATCCACATTCTTGTATCACTATGAAATATAAAATGTGTCTTTTCAGGATTTAGCAACTTATGTGTGTTACCTTCCAAGGATTTAGAATATTTAAAAATTGAAAATGTGTATCTCTTCAGGATTTAGCAACTTATGTGCGTTACCTTCCAAGGATTTAGCAAAAATAAAAAAATAAAAATGTGTGTCTCTTCAGGATTTAGCAACTTATGTGTGTTACCTTTCGAGGAGTTAGCATGTTGTAAAATGTAAACTAATGTAAAATGTAGTATAAGGGAGACCCTATATATGCCCCCCTCCTTATCATGACTACCCACTAGATAGGATAAGGAAGAGAAAAGAGGATACCTACTTCACAAGGTAAGGAGATATCCAGCTTAACAACAATATACACTATATCCTTAGCAGAGAGTATTGACCCTTACCTCTAAGAGCATAGATAATCATGAAATGGATATGTCACATATGGAAAAAGGATCCTCAAAGTGGAAGATATCTTATCATCAAGACTCCCACCGTAGAGGATTTCTTAGGATAAAATGTCATCTTCCAAAGAAAAGAGGGACCAAAGATTCAATCATCAAGCCCCCTGCGATGAAGAGGAAGAAGAATCTCTAAATGAAGGAGTCAAACTCTAACCCAAAGAAAAGGAAAGAGTTTATAAAGAACATAGTTTGAAAAATAAAGAAGAGTTGATGACCTAGGACAATCACCTCTCATATAAGAGGGTATCCATAGCCAAAACATAAATCTTTATAAGGAAATAATATTGTATGATAAACAAATGCCACAAAGCTAAGGAAAGTATATCCTTCGATAGAGGAATAAGGAACATACCTTGCCCCCCAGGGATGAAAGAAAGGGATATATCAAAATAGATCAAGAGATGTTATAGAAAAGAGATATCTTTACAAAAAAAATGTCCTAGAAAATATATCATGAATGACTATGAATGAATGAAATATGTATCATAAGAGAAAATTATAAGGATAGAATATAGAAAGAATAACCAATTAAACTCAAAACAAAATACATGCTAAGAGCAAAATGGATCCTAGAAGATTGGAAATAAATACCTCTTGCCCCCCCTGAAGAGACAAGAGGAGAAAAATGATCTAATTTATAGAAGAATGAGGGGAATGCCCTATATCAAAATTATGAAGAAATTGTAATACTGCACGGGAATGAGATATAATTCCTAAAGCAGCTCTTTTTCTAACATATAGCTTGAAATGCACACAATCAGCAAGTAAATGTGTATTACTATAATGAAAAGGACATTTGTATTTAGAGAGAGCATTTTTCAGCATGGGTTTGAAGATTTCTTTCTTAGAATTCATTAGCTGGACATACACTTTCTTAGCCACATCTTGAGGTGTATTAGGGTGATCTAAAGAAGGTGTTGGAAGAAGAACATGAAGAGGATGAAAATAGTTAAGGTAAGCCACCTTGAATTTAGAAGGCGGAAAACCTATACCATGCATATCTTGTTTAGGAGATGAATGAATCAGGTTTTTAATGCCTTGTTCATTGATACCAAGCCCTAAACCCTTATAGCCTTGTTTATCCACCATAGTATATCTGGTAGTGTACATATCTTACAAAGCTTCTACAGGAGGAGATTGATTATGGTGTTCATTAGAAATGTTGTATATGGTGGAATGATAGGTTGAGAAGAGGTTTCCTTGTTTTTCCGTTTAATATCATCATGGATTTGATAAGAAGGGGAAGGTAAACAGAAGAATTCTTGAACATCTGCATCATGCACCTTAGCTTGAACCCCATCATAAGTGTGGGAGGAACTAGGGATAGAAGATAGAGAAATACAAATAGGAATGTTTGGAATTGGATTAGGATTGATAGGATTAGGATTAGGAAGATTAGGAACTAGATTAGGAATGATAGGGTTAGGATTAGGAAGATTAGTAGACGGGGTATCATCTACCCAATTCTTCACATAATCTAAAAGAGTAATAAGTCCACTACAAAAATCCTTAATGAAAGTTTTGAAAGTAGGGAGACTAGTATTAGTTAATCTCAAAATAGAATAAGCAAGTGAAACATGAAGATTAACAAACATGCTGAAATGAATGATACTCTCATATACATCATAAGTACTATAAAGAGATGATAAAAGAAGCATAATGAGAAAAATAGCCATACCCCAAAGCATCTTAAAGGTCTTCATAGTGAATGAAATGCAAGAAATATTTTTATATTTTTATGAGTATGTAGATTTTTTTGTATTCTAAAATGAAAAAAGAAAACTAATTTATTATGCATGCAAGATCTAGTCTCTAAGGAAAAGAGGCAAAGCATATAACACCAAAAAAGAAAGATTTGTCTATTGTGGGTTCACAAAAATGTTTGTTAATATTCATGTTTCACTTGCTTATATATCCCTTGCTTATGGATAGGAGAAAAGTACTAACTTTGAAATGTTGTAGATCTGAAGAATGTTATTTTTGGGAGTCTGCACTCAGTTTCTGGAAAATCTAAGACCGGATCTGGAATAGAAACGCAAAGACGAACAAAACCCATAAATCTTTTTTTGTTCTGACACGGTTTCGATTTGTACCCTCAAGTCAATATCACCATTGACCCAAAAATTTTGATTCTGACCTAGGGCAGAATTAACCTAAAAAGTCTCAGACTGAAAATCTATTTCTAGATCCCGAAAGTTTGCCAAAAAGGGTATCTGAATATACACTCCAATCTGTTGTTCTGAACCTGTATTTGCAAGAAAAATGGATTTGTTTGTTGGGGGGAGGGGTTTTCCTTAGTCAACCCTTAATTTAGGAATTAAACTTGAAATCAATAATTAAAATAAAGAATGCTAGCAAGTAGTAGAAGTAAATCTAATAATGAAGCTATGATATTCAATAGATATGAAATTGTATTTCAAATGTAAACAAGTATGTAAATATGAAAGATTGGACTCAATTTCCATGATTGTATGCTTGGAATCCACCTTGAAGGGAGAATGAATGAGTGTTGAGGATGCACAAAGGATCCAGAAACTGATTATTGATGGAGGAAGTATCGATAACTTTTATGGATTATTGAAAGTAGAAAGGAACCAGAAGACTAAAACAGGTTTTTCTATAGTGAAGAACTTGACACTCTACCCAAGAAATAGTGTATCACTCTTGAACGATAGAACAATGCACCCAAGCATTAGGCTGCAAACATTGAAAAATAGGAAATTGCTCAAAATGATGCATCGAGCGATGGAGATCAAAATGAAGGTCAAGATGATGATTAGAATGATGAACAAAGAGATAAATTGATGATTTCCAAGTATATTAGAAGACACCATCCATAGAACTATATCATAGGAGACAAAAAGGCTAGAATGAGAACAAGAAGTAAGTCACTGAACACTAGATGTTTAATTTGTGATTTTGAGCTTAAATATGTTAATACTACACTTGAAAATAATGAATGGGTCGGTATTATGAATGAAGAGATAGAGAAGATTGAGAAGAACAAAACATGGACATTAGTACCTAGACTAGATGACAAGAATGTCATTGGTACCAAATGGATATTCAGAAACAAGCTAAATGAGAATGGAGAAGTCACAAGGAACAAAGCAAGATTAGTATGCAAGGGGTATGCACAAGAAGAAGGTATTGACTATGGAGAAACCTTTGCACCTGTTGCTAGACCAGAAGGAGTCATAATTCTACTTGCTTATGCTACTTACAAAGAATTCAAGGTATACCAAATGGATGTCAAATCTGCATTCCTAAATGGAATACTAGAAGAAGAAGTATACATTGAACAACCAGAAACATGGTTTGTAGACTACACAAAGCCTTGTATGGATTGAAACAAGCACTGAGAGCATGGTATGAAAGACTTCACTCATATCTCATAAGTATTGGATTAGTAAGAACAAGTGAAAATAGTAATTTGTATTTAAAAGAAGATATTGATGATAACATTCTCATTGCTGGAATATTTTTTGATGATATCATATTTGGAGGAAATGATATGTTATGCAAATAATTTGTTGCTGAAATGAGCAAAGAGTTTGAGATGTCAATGTTTGGGGAGATCAAGTTCTTTCTTGGCCTACAGATTCTTCAACATGATGAAGGCATCCACATCACACAATCCAAATACATCAAGGAAGTTCTCAAGATATTCGAGATGGAGGACTCCAAGCTAGTTGGAACACCTATGGCAACCGGATGCAAGTTGAAAAAGGAAGATAGTCAATTGAGGTAAATCAAACCCTATACAGATCTATGATTGGCAAACTCATGTATGTTGTATATACTAGACCAGATATAGCACATGTTGTTGGAATAGTTGCAAGATTCTCTGCTAATCCCAAGGAATCACACATGACTACTGTCAAAAGAATTCTAAGATATCTAAAGAATACCGAAGACTATGGCATATGGTATAAAAGAGAAGGAAAAATTGAGCTTCAAGTCTATACAAATGTTGATTGGGCTGGAAACTTAGATGATAGAAAGAGCACAACAGGAGGAGCATTCTTTATGGGTGACGGACTTGTCACATGGATAAGTAAGAAGCAAGGATGCATCTCACAATCTACTGTAGAAGCAGAATATGTGGCTGCTATTGAAAATTTCTCTAACATTGCATGGATCAAGTAGTTACTGGAAGGTATGAATATGAAAATTCCTGAACCAGTAATTATCTATTGTGATAATACTAGTGTTATCAACATTTCAAAGATCATTGTCATGCATGCTAAGACAAAGCATATTTCTATCAAGTGTCATTACTTAAGGGAACAAGTGCAAGAGAAAGAGGTGATACTGGAATATGTTCAATCCAAGGAACAAAGCCATTGCCAAAAGATACATTTGAGTACCTGAGAAAGAGACTAGGGGTCTAACCCTTGTCTATTGGTCACTAAGCTTACTAAGAGGTTGCATCAGCCTATACATTATCAGAAGATCATTCATGTTGATGCAAGAAAAGAGATGGAATGGAAATATCTATCAGTACATAGAAAGGTACTTATCTGCATGGAACACCGGAGTTATTGTATTGCTGATGGAGAGGAAATTCAAGGAATATATTATAGAAAAGAGATATAGTTTGGCATTTTTGTCAAAGGGAGAGATTATATCCATATGAAATATCTATCGGAAGTATTCAAAGAGAGAGATGTACTTAATGAATATGGAGAGAAGTATTCAATGAAATATATTATTTTCAAAGGGAAAAGAGATGAAATATCTATCATAATTATCCATAAAGGAGAGGAATAGTCAAAGGGAGAGAAAACATCAGAGAAAGATTCAAAGAAACATCCATTTAAGGGAGAGAATTGGAAAATTTAACACTGCATATCCATCTAGAAAAGGGAGAAGAGATTCTACAACAAAGGGAGAGACAGAATCAGAAGGTGCCACATCTATCCATTGAAGGGAATAAAGAATGAAGAAAGTACTCTGCAAGAATCAAATCTAAGCTAGAAGAGATTACCGAGAGTCAGACATTTGTTTTGGGTTATAGAAGAATAATTTTGGTAGATATTGTTGATCTACAACTGATATATTTCATAAATGTATTAGTAGTATGTAGTATGTTGCCATCAATGCCAAAGGGAGAGATTGATGAACTATAACTGATTGAATTTTTTAAGATGGCAAATTTGATGATCATCGAGATGCAGAAAGTATATGCAAGACATTAAATCAGCTAATGTATTGTATTTTCATTGATGTCAACTTGATATGGTATGATTTCTCATACACATATTGTAACAACACTTAAAGATCTGAAGAGACAAAGTTTTTTTCATCAATAATCATGTACACCGAGTGACAGTAAACCCCGAGGGACAGTGAACCCCAAGCACAAAATTTCACAGTGTTACCTGAGAAAGTGATACCCGAGAAAGAATTATCGAGCTAACTGCAGTTGTCACCGAACATAACTGAATTTGATGCCCGAGCTATCTCAAGTAGTCACTGAGCACAACTAAAGTGTTGACTGACGGGAGCTGAAGTTAGGAAAATGACAAGACAACTTAGCGGGCAGGAGCTAAATATAGAGTTAACTATTTGATTACTTTGTTTTCATTGAACAACTAAAAGCTAAATATAATAAGGAGATTTTAAGCATGTTTATTCCAAAAAACAAGAAGATATTTATGAATTAAAATTAAAGCAAGCATGGCGATCTTTATGGATCAAGAAGTGATCAACGAAGAAAACAAGAAGGACAAGAATGGTGAAATCATGTCTATATAAAGAGACAAGTAATTCATTATCAAAAGAGGATGCTAAAGAGAATTCTGGTGAAGATAAGAAGTCTTTATATAGATCTGATCATACAAGCTGAAGAATAGAGCTAATAATTCTGCTGACACCGAGCGATAGAGAAGCAACAACATTCACCGAGCAAAAAGAAGTGGAGCAAAGGAATTGAAGAGAACATTGATCAAAAGAGGTATTATGAGCTTACAATAGATCTGAACATCTGCAAGATTAAGTTGTATTTATGAACAGATCATATATTGTATCAGTTTAACCATTGATTCAGAAAATCTCTTAATGAAGTAGGATTTAACCATCCTTTATATATTGAGATACATCCCAAGGAGTATAAAAAGGTTTCTCATGAAGACAACATAGTGAATGTCAGATGTTAAGTGACAAAATGTTAGTTTTAAATCCTCTAATTGTTATTTTTAAATCCTCTAACAAGGTCACACTTAATAGTGTGTTTGTAACCTTTAACAGGGTTGGCTCTTCACCGAGCTCACTTTAGAAGAGTGAAAATTTTGGGTTATCGGTCCCAAGTGGTTTTTCCCCTAACAGGGTTTCTACGTTAAAAATACTTGTGTCAAATGTGTATATGGTTCATTGCTTTGATGTTTTGATTTACACATTACTAAAACATGATTGATCGGTAAACACTAAGTTATTTACTGTATTTCGGTAAAGGTTACAAAAAGATAGACTATTATTCAGTAAAGCTTAAGAAAAGGATAAAAAGTATAAACACCGAGTAGTATATACATGTTAGATTCACACAAGGCATACATCTTGTAGGACTGAAGATAACTAGAGGTTTTATATTTGTGGTATAAATTTTTGGGTTGATTTATTGGATTAATTTTTTAGGCCACTGATTCACACCCNGATTCCCCCCCCCCCCCCCCCCCTCTCTCAATTATTCTAACACCCAGAAGCTAGAGTTTGGCTATAATTACTTTTTTAGTGCCAAATTGTGATTGGTTAATTACAATGGTATCAGAAGTAGTGATCTTACAAACTTTTTGGGGAGTTTCAAAATTGAATAGAAGCATGGAACCTTGCAATGAATAGTGTGAGATTGACGAGTTGCTTCACAACTCCGTGCATGGCATCCTTTATATCAGAGTGGAGCATGAAATCCTATTCGAGATTTGTACAACATTGGGTCTAGAAGTTTTAAGGATGTGGTGCTTGTGGTCATGATGTGACATTGACATTTCAATGAATTTAGCTACCAGAGTTCACGCTTGGTTTGGGATCCTAGAGCTTGTCATACAACTGACAATTTACAGATTGCTTGAGGGTAAGCAATGTGTGGGTCGAGAGAACTGTAATGCCTACAATTATTTGAATGTAATTTAATTAAGTTAATTAGTTAAGTAGACCTAAATTTAAATATGGGATTCTTTAACTAATTTATTAAATTATAGAATAAAGAGGGCTAAAATAATAAAATTATGTTGCGTATCCTATTATAATTCTCTAGACAGTTCTTGGAGCCCTTTATAACGGGATGGCTGGGCATTATAATCATCATTGATCAGTTATGTCATCTCTTTGTATTTTCAATTATATTTTGAATTGGGAAGTGGATTCCTTGTTTGCAGTTTCAGAGGGGGAAGACCATCCCTAGTCTGTAATTGCAGTTTTGGTGGGAGTGACTCCCCACCCTAATCTGATTGTTCATGCAAATTTGTAAACTTTCCTTCAAAGAGAAATTTGGAGATTATCTCATAAATAAAGATATATGCTTTATTGAGGATCTATCAATAAAATTATAATATCATTGTTTGATGGATCTGTGCACACATTTTGTTATTGCAGGATGTGAAGCCATCACATACTACTGGAAATTGTTATTGACAATTTATTGAAAGCAAATATCTAAGGGTGGCACAATTAATATCTATTAGCAAAAATAAGATATTTTGAGCTCGTGAATTCATAAAAGAAGATTGACAACAAAATATTCATAAAATATAAAGTGCAGAGTTTCTCATATTTATCGAGTGTTGAAGGCCAAGTGCCAAGTGCCAAAGGTCGAGCATTGTCGAGTGTCGAGTGTCGAGTGCCAAGTCTAAGTGTTTCTAAGTGTCAAGTGTGTCTTGACATACAAGTAAATTTTTGAGTGTTGAGTGTGTCTTTCCATATAGGTGTGTGGGTAGAGTGCCAACTAAGTGTTGTACAAATATGATAGCAAATTGCAAGATATGTACTTGGAGGATGGAGTTTGGCTATCATCACATTTTTAGTGTCAAATTGTGATTGGTACATTACATGCCACCTTGCAAACCACTGACTCCTTGTCCTTAGATTATCTCAATTGAAAACTATATTGTTTCTCCATTCCACATGCACATTTGGCTGGAGTAGAAAATGTTTCCCTTCTCCTTGTCATGTCCATGCATCTCTTTGACCCATGGATCCACCTGAGTTTTTTTCTTATTGGAATCTCCAACCATCCTTTTGTTTCTCCCATCTGAGTCTGGCTCTAAACTCTTCCATGGATAATTTGCAATAAGATTCATCTGCCCACCTTCTTACCCCTTGGCTATCTCTTCGTTGCTCCCTTCTATCCTATATGCTCCCCGTGCACCATCTATGCTATTTTTTAAAAAAATTAACAAGTTATTTGTAATAAAAATATGAATATATGAATATTTTTTATATTATATTTATCTCAATCACAATTAACCTAGATTTTTTTTATCAGTAAAAGGTTATTGCCAATTATTTTATTAATATAAACCTAATTACAACCCAAATCACTAGGGGCATTGGTAGGAAATTCGATTAACCTATATTTTATACTATATTATATTATTTTTTAATAATAAATTATTATGTTATACATTTTTAATAATAATCATAATAAAATTATCATATGGTGATCCATTCTTACATGTGAAATCTTTCTTACTTGCTAATTATATTCACACATATCTATAGACACTTAAAAATGGTCAATTGTTTTAACACAATGACGTTACTAACATTCTTCTTCAATTATTAAGTAATCTTTATTATTTAATTAGTTGACGTCTTTCCACTATAATCTAAATTCAAAATCACCATTTCTCTATAATTTCGTAATTAAGTGATTTTAATTAATTACCTAATTATTTCATCAATTATTCATCTATAAAGTAATTAAATAATTATCATTATTTAATTATTCCCCGTGTTATTAAAATTTATTAAATAATCATATTATTTAATTAAATGCTTATTATTATTATTACATTTACTGTAATAATTAAATAAATTTCCCTCTCATAGTTAAATAAATGATATTTATTTAATTAAACTAATTTTTCCTCTCATAAATAAATAATTATTTATTTATATATATCCCCACATGCGCAAATAAATATTTTTCTATTTATTTAAATCATATTTATCCCTCCAATTATGAGTTTCAGTTAACTCCATAATTATCTCTCCTAACTGATCAATCAAATCAGTTATTTATTTAATCTATCTAGTCTTCTAGTCCACCTAATCAGTTAAAGTCTTCAATCAAATTAGTCAACTCTTCAATCTATCCCCTTAACATATCCACCTATTATGTCAACATGGAATCAATTGAGTTCAACTCTCACTCACTTTGAGTTCAACTCTTCCATCATAGGCAATTAGTCCCACAAATCATGGAATCTTGATTCAAACCCCTGAATTCTTATAAATAAAGAGTTAATTCTCTTAATTTGTTAACCACAATTGCTTTGAATTCTCATGTTGGCACACCGAGCATTCATTTTTGAGAGCCCGCATTACATAGAGAAGGAGAACAGTGAAGGAGGACTTTTGGTTCGCATGTTCATGTATTTTAAATTGATTTCATTATAATTTGATGATTATGCATGTTATTTATTTGTTTCCTCTTTCGATATTGGGAATACTAACTTCTTTAAAAATTACTTTTTGGTTGATATTTTAATGTTATTGCAGGTTTCTATAGATCCTTAAAACCTCGATTATAATTGGTGAACCCGACGTGAAGTATAAAGCTCTGAAAATTTAAAATTCCTCTATTTTTGCTCAGTTATAGATTTAATTTGACGCAAATACAGTTTTGATCGACGCACTTACATATCCAAATCGACGCACATGCCAACAAATCAACACACTTACATCTCTGGTTCGATGCACATACAACATGAAAATGACACACATCTCATGCGATGCACTTGCCTGATATTAATTGCCTCTGTTGTTTTATAATTTTTGTTCTTCTAACTAGTGTTTTATTCATTGGGATTGTTGCATTAATTCCTAGTTATCTGACAATGATCCCTATTTAATACATTTGGATATTCATTATAGATCTACTCATTTTTTATTCAAGTGTTATTATTACTCTATTTCAGGTTTTTGTTTTAATATAGGTTGCAGGTTCATTTGACGCACTTACCTATTTGAATCATTGCAGCTATTGATAAAGTGACACACTTGACTCTCTGATTCGATACAATTGCCCTATCCAAATGATGTAGTTACAGATATGAAACAACGCAATTGCCTGATAAAATAAAAATTTATTTTATGTCTTATTTATGCTTCTCTGATATGTAAATTACACACTTATCGTAATGAAAAGACGCAATGGACCACCAAAACACAAAAAGATTAAAATTCAAGAGCTTGTTGAGCTGCGTAAAATAGAGCAAGAATTAAAGCAAAACAAAGGACCGACCCACAAATTGAGAATTGAGGGATTTGAAGAAAAAATTGGGTACGAAGGTGTTATACACTCTTATTTGGACAAGGTGAGAAGAATCATTGAGAAATTCAATTGTCATTATGTTAACACTAGCACACTTGTAAATTATCAAAACTAATTGCTAGGTATTTGGTACTAACTGTTTCTTGGTATCTTGTGGCATGGAAGAAGATTTAATTTTGTCTAATCTAAAATCATTTCATTCGTATTTTGGTGCTTAAAAAGAACATTATATGCTCAAACATCAAAATTTCATATTTCATGTTGGTGCTTAAAATTGACGTGTGGTTAAGAATTGAACAAAGCAAAGTACATCTAGATTTGGTGCATAAAAATGAACAAACAATCCCTCATTTGGTTTAGTGCTTAAAAATGAACTTGTGTGCTTGTATGGATGATTTAGATTATCTAACATTTTCTCCTTGGTGCTTAATTCAATTAACCTTGTGTTTGGAATCTTTGGTGCACTTGAACATTCTATTAGATTAAAAACCTTTTATTTTTTAGAGAGGCATGTTCGGGAAATGCGCTTCTTCCTCAGAGAACAACCTCAAATCGGTAAATCCTTCTTACCAATATATAAATAGACATGGGATAAATCCTAAAATCATCTCAATATAACTAAGCTTGGGCAAGGTGTGTTGATGGTAGCCTAGATCGGGCCAAAGTGCCTAAGTAGCCAGCATGGTGAACTAGAGGCTTAAGTGTCTCACACGCGTACAAACCGTTTGGGTAGATGCCACAAACCTTACTACAACCCTGTTAATTAGAGGCCCACCTATTTCACCTCCAAATCATTGTCTTATTATAGTGCAAGGAGAGGGAAAAATCTCCCCCAAATATTCCCATCATATGTGTCCCACGGTGTTGTGTTAGTGAAAGAGATCTTCATTAGCATGACAACAATACCTGAAAAAGAAAAAAACATGAGAACCTACAACATGGACCTTCATGTCCTAGTAGTATGAAAATGGTTGTGTGAGATGATGGACATCCAAGAAATGAGCCTAAAATATTACAATTGAAGCCAATTTAATGGTAGAGTAGATTTGTTTGTCTTTGTTTTTTGTTGTGATCGACCGTGTGAAAACTTGCAACTTGAGAAAGTTGTTGAACATACACAATTTTTTTTTTCTCGAGTCAGTCCTGAAACTATATTGAGTGTATGATTACTATATTTTGAACATCTTCATAAATTGTCCTATTAGCATCCTATCAGAGAAGCAAAGAGTATCATCAACACAAGTCCTAAACATTCCACTTGTCTCTTATCATGAAATTTTGTGATCAACATACTCCTTGTAGACACCTAAAAATGGTTCATTGCTTATGCCCCTTTTTAACATGTCTTCTATATTGTGTGTTTGATCTTTATCATTCACTAATATTGTGTCATTTCTTCCATGTCATTAATTACTAACATTTCTCTCATTTTGGCCAAATTGATCATCTTCCTAAATTAGTCCAACCAAGTCCTAATCTTCCTAAATCAATCCAAGATCATTCCAAACTCATATCAATGTATTATCAATCTCTTTCAATCAATCCTCTGGCATTGTCAAAGTTCATTGATGCCTTATTATCATTTAATTCCTCCAATAGCATTTTCAAAGTTCATCGATGTTATTTCATCATCAATCATCATTTTGAGAGCATTGTCAAAGTTCATCGATGCCTCACTATCACTTTCACATTTCAGGAGCATTTCCCAAGTTCATCGATGTCTCCTTATCTTTATTTATCCTATGGCATCATCCAAGTTCATTGATGCCATTATATAATTTCCAATCATTATTGCAAGAGCATTGACAAAGTTCATCAATGCCTCATGATTTCCTAAACTATTCCAGAATCATCGGAATTGATCCTAATCCTTATCAATATTATCAAAATCAAACCAATTATGCATTAATGCCTTCAATTTGGTCAATAATTCACTAATTTATCCTCTTGGGATGAATAACCCATAGTTTTTCCTAGGTCCTAATTGAATAAATAAATAAACTTTATTTATTCCCTTTTCCCTAAGTCTTCAACAATTAATTAATTTTTATTAATTAATTGGCTAATTTCAATTTATGAGATTTCCATAATTTCATAAATCTAATTATTGATTTTGTGAGGAATAATGAGAATATTGAATTATTAATTTGATTAATGATTCCTAATCCTACCTAATTTCCATATCCCTTAATTGAGGATTCACATCCCTATTAAGGTGCTTCATGAATATCCTCACTATCTCCTTATTTGATCTCCCCCATATCATGCTTCCTAACATCTCACCAACCAAATTCTTCATTTATGCATAGATTTTGTGCAATCTCACCTAAATGACTCTCATTTTCTATAAATTGAGAGGCATTTCAATCTTTCAAGGTTAGATCACTCTCCTAGTATTCTCATTTGCAAATTTGGCTTGTGAATCTTTGTGCAATAGTGTTATTGTCAAAGAGCAACATTAAATCTGATTATGGAGAAGAAAGGAGAACATGGGAGTTACATTTTGAAGGGAGTTCTTAGTGTTTTTCATGCTTTATGTTATACTCTCATTTTAAATGGCTTTCGTGATAGATTAGATAGGTTAGCATATTGTTTAGGGATTGTGGTCACCTAGATATGCTAATATGCCTTTTTATGGTCTTACATTTGGTGAACCCGACGTGAACATGCTAAAAATTTGATAAATTTGTTTGCATGTAGGTTTTCTTTTCTGTTTTGTTGTTTCATGCAGGTTTTCAATGATTTGATCATATCTTCCAAACGGCTAGGAATCTGTCCATGAAATGTTTAGTGCAGGTTCGGGATGGTATTAGGAGCCTATAGTCTGAAAATCATATTTTTCTGATTAATTTTGCATGATTTATTGTGTTTTTATGATTTTTCATAAAATATTAATTTTGGGCGCAAATGAGTGAATTTTTCTAAAAAAGTTACATTTCTGGAAAGCTCTTTGAAAACTAAATGGGGTCTATTCCCTGAGTTGTTAATTTTCATGACAAATAATGATCAAAATAAATACATCATTGAAAACTGGTATGTTTTGAAAAATAGGGTCCCTAGGGCACAAATTAAGGAATTTTTTCAAAATTCTTACATTTTTGGAAAGATAATTGATTTTTAAGAGGGGTTATTTCTTTCCATTTCTACTGTTCTTGATCTAAAAATTGGATCTTTATGACTAGGTAAATAGCATAAAAAATCAAGGTACACTTGTTCCAATTTCAATTGATTTGCATGCTTTTCTTTTGTATGCATGTTTATGTGTTACTAATGATTTGTGCAGTATTGTGGCAATCGTGGGATGAAGAATGAATCGTTAAAAACTACTAACGGTTCCAATGTAGGACATTTTTAGAAGACCTTGTGTTTTCTGAGACCTTCATGTGTGTTTTTAGTAGTTAGCAAACACTTCAACTTGATGCTTTAAAATGAACCATTTCATTCATGTGCTTGAAGTGTCTTTTAGTTTGTAAATCCAAGGAAATGTATGGATGTATCCTCTCGCCTCTCCTTCATGGACCTTGGGTGTAATATAAATCCATGCAAGTCCTTTAGTGTGGCTACATCCCAAGTGCTTTAGTAGAGCCAGTGAGAGTGGATGCCCAACCGGTAACAGGCTAAAGCCAAGCCCATCCAAATTGGGATACAAAATATGTCATTGTGATTAATCCCATAATGAATGGGTGTTGAATGTGTTATACCGGGAAGAAGATCTTCCTTAGTACCCTTATGGTGCGTTAAAACCTACAGAACGTAACTTCTATAGGTTGGGAGGCCTCCATAACTGAGCTAATCTGCCACACATATAACCACCCAAATGGATTCCCTTACTAAATACCATGTTGTAGTATCCAAAAACCTTCTATCTATTGGCGTGAAAGGTCAGAAACCAACTAAGACTCCCCACACTTTCCCGGCTATTAGTCGAGACAATAATCCCTTGGGAAGCGATGACCCTTGGGACTTGAAGCTTGGAGTTCCTGAGAAGTGAGTGCACTGTAAGGAGGAGCCCGTGCCTCCAAGCTTCTAGGTTGTCCTCTATTAGTAAGCGTGGCTGAACTTTGGTTCAAGTGGGGATTCAACAGATATTGTCCTTGCTATCCTTAGGAAGTGGTGTATTTGTTCAATTTTACAACAACCATTCTAAATGATGTGTCTTGTGTGAGTGTTCAAACTTTAATAAAAATGACAACATCTTAAAAACACTCTCCTTAAAGAAAACTTTTTTCCAAATTAGCTTCAAAAACAATCAAATGGTCAAAAACACCTTGTCTTTCAGTAAACATATGTGACCTTAAAATTTTCACTTGGAACCTCTTGGCATGCTAGATAGTCTTCATCTTTCATATTCATGTCCTAATATCCTTGCATTTGCATTTCAAAAATTCCCTCACATTTTAGGCCTTATCATAATCCTCATTATAATCCCTCTTGCATAGGTCCTAATCATAGCCCTCTTGCATACATAACTCATCTTAGATCCTCTCTAAAAAACTTTGCAAATAATCCTAGAAAGTATCCAAATCAGGGAACGTTTCTTTATGGCGCTGAAAATAGGATCTTGACTTGGTCCCCTTTGTCCCAAAAATTTAAACCCCCCCCCCCCCCCCCTTATCAATTGGTCATATTCCCCCTTTGTCATGATGGATTTGACCTAATCCTTTTTATCAAAATTGTCCCTTGTCCCCAATCCCATTTTTTCAAGTGAAGATTCTAATTCAACCTCATGAGGTTATGCTCTTAGGTTTGTCTCCTTTTCAAAATATTTCTTGTCAAAGTCCAAAAACCAAAAACATAGTTGCATAAGCCCTAGATTGCACTTTGCATGAGCTCCTTGCATTTCAAAAATTGCATTTCTAAATATCCAAAAAAAATCTTGCATTTGCATATAGTCTTCATGTCAATCTTCACTAGGTTCCAAGCATCCAAAAGACAACAAGAAACTTATCAACCCATGTTTCCATCACAAGGAAAATCATAATTACCTTTTGATCAAAGACAAGATATACCTTTGCAACAACAAGCTTTTGATCCGGGTGAATTTGGTTTTGATGGAGAGCAATGGGCGAGAAGCGCAATGGAGACAATGGTCACCTGCAACTCGGAGGACAGAGACCCAAAATCAACAAAGTTTCTTCAAGAAACATGGTGGTATCTCCTATCAAACCCAATATGGAAGGAAGTGGCCTCTCAACAGACGTTCCCAATCACAATTTCAAATGACTGCCCAAACCCTCAATCCATGGAAGGAAAACCTTAACCTGTAGTGGAGGCCAAAACCAACTTGGAATGGTAGGCGAAGGGAGAACATGGGGCATAGTGGCATGCGGAAACAAGAGTATTTTCAGATCGGGAAAAAATTTGATTTCAAGCAAATAGCACATAAGTTCTTCAAACCGAGAGACCCAAAAGCCACGGGAGATGTGAGAACCACTATGGTTCAAGGCAAAAGACCTTTGGATAATAGCAGGTATGAGATCTTCTCAACTCTTAATATTTTAGACACTCAATGGAAAAAAGCAAATGTGTCTTTGAGAGATAAGGCTTTTTTCTTCAAATGGTTAGGCAAGTGGCCATATTTTCTAAAAAAAGAGCATGGAGTAATGTGATATGGGGAAAAGAATGCCGGCTCAAAACCCTCCCTAATGGCATCTATATGGGGATACGCCCTACAAAGGAAGACAAGGAATGGATATTACACAATGGACCTTACATGATTGAAGGAAAGGGCCTATATTTAAAAGACTAGGAAGCAAACTTCAATCCACTAAAATAAAAAGTTAAAGAATATCCAGTCTGGTTGAGCTTGTACAACCTCCCAACGAAATATTGGGGAGAGGAAACACTCAGTAGGATAGGGAGTTGTATTGGATCCTATATTAGAATGGAGGAAATGATAAATGAAAAGGATGCATCCATTCATCCTTGGATCTTGATTAATCTACAGGAACATACACCGATCCCGGACATGATAACTATAAGCACCAAAAATGGGGTCTGGGAGCAGAACATTGCTTTGTGGAACATGGAAACAAAGGTCAACACAACCATGGAGGAAGAGTCTAAACCCCCAAGAAAAGATAAAGGGCTAGTAGAAGATAAGCTTCTGGATTATTTAGAGAGAAGGACCCTAAGACAGGAAACTGCAAAGCTTGAGATAGTTGACCAGTTTATTGTACGTTTGGAAAATGATTCACCTCTTTGGAGGAAAGAACTAAGGAGGGTGAAAGATGAAACCATCACTGGTGAAAAAGGTAGTGTCAGTGAACCTTCAGGCTGCCTTTCTTCTCAAGTATTTAAATGCACTATGAACTCACAAATCAGGGAGGAATCTGAAACTGATATAAGGCCACCCTCCCCGATAGCCCTTTTTCCCCACCTACTAAAAGATGACCTAAAGGGAATGGAATTGTGTGTCAAGGGGATCGATGATGTCTTCTATTCCTCTCCTCCCTAGCACACTCCTCATATGACAGCTACCCCTCTACCTGAGGGCCCAAGTTCACACTCTCCTTATCAAACTCGAGTTCACTTTGTTGAACAGCCCACTATAACTGTTGTTGATGCTTCCCGAGAATGCCTTCCCCATAATGTTCCTATGGATGGCTTATCTCAAATTTTGAGGAGTGCATGCCAAGGTAGTGAGAAGCATTTCATTCTTGCAACTACTTTTAAATCCCCCTTAATGGGAAGTCTTTTAGATAAAGACTCATCAAATTTGAAATAGATGAAAACAGGGACAATGATAGTGCTCAAGGATTCAAATGTAGTTGTTGTCCTTTTAGGCTCATATGGGATGCAATCCCCAATCAGATCAACAGTCCTACTCTCAACCTCTTTAACCCCAGCTGATTACATGCACGACTCTTCTCAAAATAAGGTCAGCTTCCTTCCCATTATTAATGCTCTTAATAAAATTCAGGATGAACATGATAAATGCCTAGAGTCTGGAGCAGATATAGATGTTGTGGGAGATCCGCAAGAAGGTCAAATCTCACCTATTAGAAACCTTGAGAGCTATTTTAATGAAGCAAGAGACAGCGAGGACAACCTATTGGAACATTCCTCCAATGAGAGTTTTTTTAGTGATGAAGGTGGGGATGATTACCTAGGGGTGGATGACTCTATTGATATCATTGATAATAGAGGTTTATATAAATCTAAATCTAAGTTTAAAAGACCCAAATTGGGTATGAAAAGAAGAAGGGGAGCCAAATCCAACAAGGAAAGGCTAGAACAGGCTGGTTGTGTAGCAGACCAGACAACACTGATGAGATCAGGAAAGGTTATTGCCTTTTCCTAGAAGAAATGAGGGTCCTCTTGTGGAATGTCAGGGGCTACAATGCCCCTGATAAGGCTTGTCTGATTAAGCGAGGTCTTGATCAGGCGAGAGCAGATTTATTTATGTTGCAAGAAACTAAACTCAAAGGTGTAGACATAGTGCTTTTTTGTAGGGAATTTACTAGATGGAATGGTGTGTTTTCAGAGGTAGTTGGTGCTTATGGGGGCATGGGGATTCTATGGGATGATAGTGCAGTAAGTTTTGTTATGATCACTCAAGAAGTTTACTGGCAGTGGGTCGAGGTTACTTCAAAACAATTGCTTTCTAAATTCTATGTTCTCAACATATATGGACCTAATAATCCAAATGAAAAGGAAGCTCTATGGAAGGTCATTTCTACCTTTTTAGGTGATAGAAAAGAAGATCTCTTCATTCTTGGAGGAGATTATAATGCCATATTAAGCCCGAAAGAGAAATCAGGAGGCAACGGATGGCAAAGCAAAAGTCATAGAGATTTTTTTGCCTTTGTTATGAACAATGGATTGGAAGAACTAGAGTTCAGATCTGGTGATTACACTTGGACCAACAGGCGAAGTGGTTTTTTAAAAATAGCTGAGAAATTGGATAGGTTTTTTCTTGCTAGAAACTGGGAAGAATGTGACTGGCTATGCACAATAGATATCTTACCCTTAACAAGATCGGATCATTATCCGATTATTTGTAACATTCAAGATGATGTGGCCTCAAAGAAATCCCCTTTCAATTTTGAAGCCATGTGGCTTAGGGAAGATGATTTTCATAGCAACATAGATTGATGGTGGCAAAATGCTCCTACCATGGAAGGTAACAAATCTTTTATCTTTTTCAAAAAACTTCAGTATGTAAAGGATCACCTTAAATTATGGAACCGTGATGTGTTTCGCAATATATTTGTGGAGAAACATAATGTGGAAAAGAATTTGAACCTCCTTAATGAGAAAATAATAAGCCAGGGGATGGATGAGTTTATGTACTTAGAAGAACAAACCCTTCAAAGACAGTACAAATAAATTCTTGCAAGGGAAGAGATTTATTGGAAACAAAAGTCTAGGGAGACTTGGTTAAAAGAGGGGGACAGGAACACTAAATTTTTCCATAAATCAGTTAAAGCTAGAAGAGCCAGGAATAAAATTTTCTCAATTGAGACTATTGAAGGGGCAGTCCTTAATCAGCAATAGAAAATTAATCAAGAAGCTATTAATTACTTCCAGAATGCTTTCGCATGGCATGGAGAGAATGTAGATGGCAATACAGAGTTACTTGATCTTATCCCCAAATGTATTTCAAAGGCCCAAAATGATATGCTCTCTGCTCCAGCTTCATTACAAGAAGTCAAGTCAGCCTTGTTTAATCTAGGAGGGGATAAATCCCCTGGCCCTAATGGCTTCCCTGCCTTATTTTTTCAGAAGACCTGGAACATCATTGCTACTGATCTCCTCCAAGTGGTAAAGGAATCAAGGTCTGGAGGATTCATGCTAAAAGACTTTAATAACACTTTTATTGCACTTATCCCAAAGAAAATGGATTTCAAGACCTTTGATGACTTTAGGCCAATTGCTTTGTGCAATACAATTTATAAGATTATTGTTAAAGTTGCTGCCAATAGACTTAAAACCATTCTGAGCAACATCATCTCTGAAGAGCAAAGTGGATTTGCCCCACATCGATCTATCTTTGAAGGGATCATTTTAGCCCGTGAGGCTTTCCATACATTCAAAATAGCCAAGGTCAGCAACATGATGATTAAAATAGATATAAATAAGCCTATGACAATGTCAATAGGGTTTTCCTTCTTAATGTTCTCAGAAGGTTTGGTTTTAAGGAAGATTGGGTCAAATGGATTGCTAGTTGTATAAACACACCAAGATTTTCAATCTTGGTTAATGAAAGCCTGCAAGGCTTCTTTGAATCCACAAAAGGAATTAGACAAGGTGACCTAATTGCACCTTTTATTTTCATACTATGGCTGAAGTTTTAGGTCGATTTATTACCAAACAAAGAGCTCTTGGTAAGTGGAAAGGTATAAAAATTGTTGCTAGTGTTGATTCTTCCACTTAGTTGCAGTTTTTTTATAACAACTTCCTCTTCAGCATATCTTCTTTAGAAGAATCAGGCGCTATCAAAATCACTCTTGACTACTATAGCACAGCCAATGGCCAATGCATCAATTGGCACAAATCATAGATTTATTTTTTTAACACTGTTCGACACCTTCAACAAGAGATTAGTGGTATATTGTAGATCAAAATAGGGTTGCTTCCATGGAAATATCTAGGGGTGCCTCTTTTTGATGGTGCCTCCAAGCCCCATCTATGGAAGGTACTTTTAGAATCATGCCTTAAAAAGATGAAGGGTTGGAAAAGCATATGGCTTACCTCTGCTGGAAGAATCTTACTCCTACAAACAGTTATCTCTGCCATCCCCATCTATTCTATGAGTAGTTTTAAAATCCCACACAAAGTCCTTGAGGAAATCACAAAGAGAATGAGAAAGTTTTTTTGGAATGGGGCTGAGGAGGGAGACAAATAGCCTCTTATTTCTTGGGATAAGATATGTAAATCTAAGGCAAATGGTGGTGTAGGGTTAAAAGATTAGAGAAAGATGAATTTAGCTTTGGGGGCTAAGCTAGTTTGGCAGATATCTAATCAACCTGGCAGCTTATGGGAAAAATTTTAGAGAAAAATAGTTGGACTCCCCAAATGATGAAAGACTCCTCATAATCTCAAACCCCCCCAGAGGTTCTACAATTTGGAACTTCATTCTAGACTGCAGACATGTTATTCAAAAACATACTTCGTGGCATATAAGAACGGGCACCAAAGCCTTATTCTAGGATGACTCATGGAACAACTATCTGATTCTGAAAGATGATGATAGATTTAATGAACTAAGATAAATATTTACTCTTAGGTGGGGGCAAAAGGTCTCGAACTATTTAGAGTACAGAGATTCTCCATTTGGCCCTAAATGGCAATGGAAAACAATAGATAATTTTTGTCTCTCAGCACATCAAAGGACTTTAATGGAAGAGTTAGTTCAGCAGCGAAGTTTTATAAGAACTTCACATGAAGATAAGATGATTTGGTGTAGATCCAAAAGTGGGATTTACTCTGTGAAACTTCGCTACAACTCCCTGGATGATGAGAGGGATCCCCCCTTATGGCCAACAATTTTTTTTTGGGACAAAGCATGCTTACTGAAGACAGGTGCATTTGCATGGCTAGCAGTGCAGATTCTCACAGTAGAAAGAAGGCAGAGGTTTGGTTTGTAGGGTCCCACCAGATGTGCTCTCTACAAAGAAGCTTCAGAAGACATTGGTCACTTACTTATTCAATGCCCATTTGCTACGGAATGTTGGAGCATGATCAACGAGAGGCTTAACTGGATAGGTCCTATGCAGAATAATATTCATGATGTTTTTCAGAGTTGGCCTATTCCACCCAAATTTACTGCTCTCTTTGGTCTGGAAGGTATGTCCCTCTATAGTCATTTGGGAAATATGGAAGGAACGCAACCGGAGGATTTTTCAAGATAAAGAAAGGTCTGTTCACAGGGTTAAAATTAGTATTATATGTGCTATAGAAGAGACCTTAAAGGCTGCTTTGCAATATTCTACAAGGTGTTATGAATACACAAAGAATGACAGATACATTCACTCCAAATGGTCATGTTTGAAATTCAAAAATGGTGGCATTAGGAATGCCAACACAATAAAGAAGGCCAGGAAGGATTTGGTGTGGCTGCTGCCAAAGAAAGAGTGGGTGAAATTTAATTTTGATGGGGCCTCTAGAGGTAACCCTGGACCCTCTAGAGCTGGTGTGGTGGTAAGAGATTGGCAGGGGAATCTTTTGGCCTTAGTTGCTCAATGACTCAAGGATGGCACCAATAACGCAGCGGAAGCACATGCTGCCTTGTTGACCCTTCAACTTGCAAAGAGGATGAATTTGAATAAGATTCATCTGGAAGGGGACTCATAGATCATTATGAATGTCATTAAGAATGGGCATGCTAATGCTTGGAATCTTCAAAACATTATGGCTAAAATTTCTGAGATTCTTCACTCTCTCCCTGATTTTTGAATCTCTCATGTTTTTAGAGAGTGTAATACACAAGCGGATATTGTTTCAAAGTGGGATACAAACCTTCCACACATCAATAGAGTGTGCACTGAGCTCTTTTAATTTGCAAAACATATTTAAACCCTATTGGCTTTATGTAGTAGTGGCAGATTTGCCTTTTTTCTGATGGGACACTAATGACAGAATGGGCATGTGATTTCTCTCCTTTTATTGGAGAATTCAATGTGGTTGAAGGCTAAATGATAGTGAAGGCATCAACAAAGCTATGGTAATGATGTTGTGATTGCTTGGCGATCTGTGCAAATCATAATGGTTATTGCAATGTAAGGTGATGAGGAAAATATGATGGCTTCCCTCTATGACCTTTATTACTAAATGTGGATAGCAAGATGTGGTGTGACACCCCNCCCCCCCCCCCCCCCCCCCCCGATATATGATGGCATTCTTCTTTGGCATTTCTTACTAAATTTGGATGGAAGGATATGATATGACATCTCACTCTCCCAAAACTTTGATTGAGTTTTGATATAATCTTCGTTTCTTATGCTTTTTTTCATCTAACTTTGTAAACAAGTTTCCTCACAGGCTGAAGATGGAGGTGAACTTTCATGTTCAAACAAAGAAGCAGTAGAAGGCTTTCGAAGGCCTGACTTCTAAAGAAAGGATGCTTGAATTTCTCATCCACAAGGAGGAACAACTTGTTGTGGCAGATTTGGGGGTCTTGGGTAGCCAGTTTCAAGAACAGCATGGGAAAAGACATTCAAATGTAGATGCAATCTCCCTCATTGTTGCATGGGGGCTGCAACTTGGGGAACCTGTAGATGAGATTAGAAGGCTAATGACTTTCATCTTTGACAATGAACTCCTTTTGGGACTGGATTCTATCTTAGAATGGGTGGTCCTAGGAGTTGAAATGGACCGCAGTGAATGCTTTGAGAATCCCAAAGATGGGGATGAATTTGGTAGAAACCCCTTTATTAACCGGTGGGGTAAGGTGGAAAAAATTGCCTACACTGATAATATTAGAAACAAATGGCATAATATGAAAGAAATAGCTGAGGATATCTGTGCTCGGGTTGAGGGAAAAAACAATGTAATGTTTCATATGATCTCGCATGGAAGGTGACGACAGTGATAAGGGAAGCGCCCAGACTTAGCATGATGTAGCCTCGACACATCCCATGATGTAGTATTGACAATGTTTAAGGCTTGATATCTCTATTTAGGCCATCTCGGCTCTAGTCTCATAAATATGTAGGTCTAAGATATCTGATGAAGTCATTTTTTGATCGATGTAATTAACACTGCATATTCTATATGCTTTGGCTAGTAGGGTTTTTATATGATCAGCAGATATTTATCAGGGTTGTTTTGGATTTTTGTTGTTTTTTGCTTGAAAACCCAGAGTTGGTTTTTTGCTTATTATATATCTTATATGCTACAGTTGTAACCGTCCTATAATCTTCTACTTTAATTAATAAAAATCAATGTTATAGACCAAAAAAAAATAGGCTTTTGAGCCTCGGAAAATGACATCAACACAACCAAACAATCAATTGCATCAAGTCCATGCAAACATGATTCAAAATTTGCAAGAAAAATTAGATAAAGAAAATAAAATCTTGAAAGAGAGTGTAGAAAAGATGATAAAGAGTAGAAAGGAGATGACCAAACTCCTTGGATGTCCAAGTGAATCTTTTGGTGAAATTGACACACAATATCTCATTGAGAAATCAAAGATACCAAAACCCATTTCACATCTCAATAAGGAAAATGAACCATTTAAAAAATCCCAATTCAATCATGTGCAAAATCCAACTTATTTCAACCAAGTTCCAAATCATGCTTAATTCAATCAAGTTTCAAATCAGTCTCCATGTGATCAAATTTCAAATAAATCGTTCAACCAAGTTCCAAATCAAACCTTTCAACCTGACTGTGGCATAATTCAAATGGGGCCACCACCAAATTATGAACCAATCTGTGTTCCAATACAACCAAGTGATCTTTGAAAAATTTCACAACCTCTTGTGCCAATCATGCAAACAAGACAATCAATGCTAAGATCACAAACAATAACAGTGCTTGAGGAACCTTTTGTGTCCTCCAATTCACCACCAATGTCTTATCAAACAAAGAAAAATTTAAATGTGACATATTTTGAACATCAACTAAGCATAATCAATAAGAAACCTTTTGTTGAACATGTTCATTCCAAAAATTCTTTCCAACATGTAAATAATGATGAGGTATCACAAACAAGAACCATCAAGCAGCGCAAGTTCAAATCCAAAATTTTAAAGATTTTTTTTCAAAAATTAGATCAAACAAATAATTTACCTGTGTCTAAAAATGGCTCACCCCAAAACAATCACATGGATGACATACCTATTTCCCCTCAATACATTGGCCTTCAAGAAACATCCATGTTTCCCTCTAGTCCTTCATCCCTACAAACTTCAAAAGAGCAACTTTCCCCATCCCCATCAAGTGATTCTTCCAACAATGCAACCTTCCAATGGCTATCCACAGAAGAAATCCAATCTAGTCCTATCCTTAGCCTAAGTTCCTTAAAACCAATTCCACCATGTCCTCCAATTTCAATCAAGCCTATTCATGAGATTCTTATCCAAATTCCATATTCCTCATATCAAAATGTTGACGCCTTTCAAGCACCCCCCCTTACATGTCCAAAGTCATATCCCATGTCAAGAGGATGATAAAAAGAATGAAGAAACATGTCTAAAAACATATCAAGATCAAGATCCCTTCAATGACCAATTATATCCTATTGTTGACCAAGATCCTATCATTCCTTCAGATCCCCCACAAGATCCTATCCTACCAAATGATCCTATCACTGCTCATACTCCATCGTAGGATCGTATTGTTCCTTGTGCTCCCCCTTGTGATTCAAGCACATCTATGCAAGTTTTTCATGAACCCCTTACACTTCAAATTGGTTCCCCTAGTTCTATTGAGTCTAGTCCACCTCATGGTCCTATAAGTCCTTCCATATCATTCACACCTCATAATAATGGACTCGCGTCTTGTAGCAAGTATCCTACTGGTCAAAGAAAGGATTATAAATTCAAAGGGTTAGACCTCCATGTAAAAGGTATATTGAAACCCTTATGTGTCCAAGAAAATTCAAATGGCCATGGTCTTAATAATAAATCTACATCTCAAGGCATTGGTATCCCTTCAAAATCCATGTCCAGACATATACCACCCCCTTCAACCCTTCCATCCATCTTAGGTCCATATGTTCCTCCCTCCACTAGCTTGCAATCCCCTTACCCTTTTCCAAATACAAATCAGCAAAGACACACATCTTGGAGAACCTTCCATCCATCCAAAATGCCTCCACACAATTCCTATCCATCCATGAATTCCATTCCCTTTCAAAGCAATTTGGATGCCAAGAATAAAATCCACAAATCAAGCAATCCACATGCTATCAAGGATCAACATGTCCAGTATAATCAACATGCACAGAAAAAGAAAAATGTTATCCTAAAGGAAAAAATTTAAAAGGCCACAAAGGCCCATTGAGCAAAAAATAAAGTCAAAAGCCATCTAGGTTCCTAAATCTCTTATGTAATCAATGCACTCTAAGGACCCACAAAATAATGAAAAATCAAAAAGTATGTGGATTCCCAAGAAACTCCTTGAAGCACAAAGTCCCAAATAAAAGTCCAAATTGGCATCCAAAGTTGCTATCTCTCCATTTAAATGTCTTCCATCTTCCAAATCCATTTTGGGTCCTTGTGTCCCAAAATCCATATCCATTCCTTCATTAATCCCTCAAACTCCAAAATCTATTTTTCCTCCATCACTTCATCACCCCTCAAGGTGTGTGCCAATGTTGTTCTTGCACCCATATGCATCCATTCAACATCCATCCTTCTTTCACTCCCTCCATCATCTAACACCTATTTTCCAACCTTTCATCCAACCTATCCAATCCTTTGCATAAAGCTTGTCTCGTCCTTATCCAATCACCCACTTCATATCCCTTTGTCATTACCCTACCAATGTCTTTGTGCAATATATTTCAAAAGCACATTTCAAAGAGTAAGGCGCTTGAGTCCTCCATCCATGTCATTTCATGCGTCGAGTTTTTTCAAAAAGTCAAAAGTCAATTTTTTTAAAAAATTATATTAAAAAAGAAAAATGAAATGAAAAAGAAAAATGGTTGCCTTGATGAAAACTTGGTAAATGGGCATCTAGGCACGCAAAAATAGAAATCAAGAGAAAAATCTTGTCCACAAGTGAAAACCTGGAAAACAGGTGCTTTGGGCAAGTATCGTGGTGAAAACCTAGCAAACAGGCGCCACGCGTAGTAATTTGTTGCTCCAATGTCTATCATGGTTCCACCTAGTATCCTGATGTCCTTTCCTGATCACATCTTTTGATTTGCATAGACCCTAGTGCCCCTTTATGGTCTGTAACTAGTTGATCTTCTTTGTCTTACCCTCGGTATACCCAGTCTATCTGTCTTTTTGGCCTCTATACATATCCTCTTTATTGTCTGGGGGCAGATTCCTGGCACTGAGCATCTTTGAATTTGAATTTGAACTGGGGGCAAGACCTTGAACGTGGTTTATCCATGAGATTCCTCGACTATGCGATTAGAGATAACACATTGTACACATCTTAATGACATGGAAAAATCCTAAAAATCCAAATAAGCAACTCAAAATTCCAAAAAAATCAAATAATGTCCTGAAAAAATTGCTAAAAATTCAAATATGATGCTGAAAAAATCCTAAAAAGTCCTAAAAAAAATATCATCACAAAAAATTTCAAATATCTCAAAAATCCTAAAAATTGCAAAAATCTCTTCAAAAATCTGCAATAAATTTGTACATACTTGTCTTCCTTTTGCAAATCGAACATCATGTTTGCAAACTTCAGTGGCAGAATCATCAATCTATGCTTAACAAAATCATGTTCTCACAAATGCGATCTGGATCATTGTGACTCAACATTCAATCTGGTTGGACCTTTTTGATCTTTTGATCTGTACTATCAATCAATCTATCCAATTTATCAATCAATTATCAAACCTGTCAATTTGCAATCTAAGCTATCAATCAACAAACATTTAATGCAAGTAACAAAAGATGAGAATGGTTTTTGGCTCACATTGTTTCAGTGAGTGTTTTTAATTTTCTTTTATGATCATGTTCCTATGCTACTCAATGATATCATTTGAACTTATAAGAGTAGCCGGGATGGTTCATGACCAGTTGTTTTTGCTTTACTTTTTCTACCTGTTCAATGATCTCATGAACTTTTGGGGCATGTCTGCTACATGTCTCAGGATAGAGAAGATCATCATCTGTCTACATCGTGTTTGTTTACGCAAAAAGGATGACTTTCTCACTCTGGCTTTTGTGCCACGATGCGCCGCATCCACTTTTGCAATATCAAAATAAGCACTTATAACACAATTGCACTTTTGAAAGCCAACATCTTTCTACTAACATTTCTTCATCTAAATTTCCACTTTCTGCTAATAATTCTTCAATCAGTCCTCACAGTCGCCTTGGTCTAGTACTCTGGTATATCAAAAATAGGTGCATCCTGCGTACATGCATTCATAAAATAGGAAAAACAACAAAAACATGTGCATTTTTGCATTCATTCATTCACACATGAGAACACAATTCCAAATATACATTTACATTTTGCATTCATACATTTCAAAAAGAAAAAAGAAAAAAACAATGCTTGCATCCATAACATATATTATTGCGTAACAAAGAACATACATTGCAATATATAAGCATCATCACATAACAGGGAAGTAAAGCATATACATAAACATCCATCCTGTGCATCATAAAGTAGTTGCATATCATATATATGTCTCAAAAAAATATCAGAGTACAAAAATCAAGGTGTTTGTATACACAGAGGCCCACAAGCTCATAATCTATCAAAAGTGTCCCTTTGCTAGAGAGACCCTCCTGTCAACCCCTGCTCTCTCGGTCCTCTTGATCCCTATCCTATTGGGAAGATGAGGCTCCCCCTATCTGATGCCCTATCTGTCCTGATCCAGGTGGCCCCCTCGGTCCCAGCACTCCCTTGCTGCTCTGTGTCCTACGTGAATGTGATATGTTGGATGATGCCTTGTAACTCGGTGTCCACTGCTCTCGCGACACATCTCTCTTGTACATGTCCTTCCAATACTATGACTCTTCTCGGGCATCCCCTAGCATCCCTGCAATCTCACATGCACCTACATCCCTGATGGTACTAATAAACTGGCATGACTCCTCCTTGACTCTTTGTGCCCTAGACATGACTGTATCTCAAGAGGTGAGCAATGTATCCCTCTTTGTTGTCAACCTGTCCATCTGTGTTGTGAGTGATGATCACTCGGCAATCCACGATGATTGATCGACAACCCATGATGCATGATTTGTAGCCCATGTAGCTCTATTTGTATCTCTCTCCAGTGTCAACCGGCCTATCTAGCTTGTAAGCTCTGCAATGCGCTGTCTCTGATCCTCAAACCTGTCATCAGGACCATGTATGTCATCCTTGTGTGGTGGCTCATCCCTGTCCTCATCCATATGCATCGGCATATCACCAAGATCCCTATCTGCATCATCATCCTCCTCCTCGCTCTCCTCATCATCCCCATCATCCTCGTTTGACTCCTCCTCCTCATCCTCCTCATCCTCATCCTCCTCATCGACGCTCTCATCTCTGGGCATCTACACTCTCGATACGGCCACATCTGGATCTGTCAGCGGGATAGGCCTGTGCTTAGAAAACCATCTATCATACTCTTCTGTAGTCCCTATGTATACAATATCTATACCTAATCCCCACTATCTAGACTATAACTGCTCAAACTCCACATATGCCACCTGAAGCTTGAGTGTTGCACCCCATTTCCTGGCCTCGTCCCTCGACCGAGCAAACAATGTTGTACCTTTCAGTACCCTCTGCCTCTCTCCAAACTGTCGGCGCACTCTCTTTGGTAGCTGCATCTCAATGACCATATGACCCATGATGAACCTCCTGATGAGGTATCTCTCATGTCTGCAATAAGGAAGGTGATCCATGTCATCATCCCATCTGGGGAAATCTTTGTATGGTCTCCAGGTAAAATCTCTGAGCAGATCTATGTCATGATAGAAATGTAATGTATATCCCAATGGCCCCTATGCCAGTGCTCCCTGATAATAGTAGACGTATGGCATATCTGGCTATACAACCCTCTGAGCAATGGGTTGGAACATAACTATGTGCTCGTATGCCCACACCTGTAGTAATGTGATCCCACTGTTGATCGACAAACCTCCCATGTATGCCAACTGGTGAAGCTGATAGTATGTCATTGCAAGCATGCATGGCCCCCACATGAACATTGTCCCCTCCATGATCATCCACTCGAGGACCCTCCCCCAGCCAATAGGGAACCCATGGCTTCATCTGTCAAGTACTAAAAGACATGCGATCACTCCGCATATAACTGCAATCAATCTATCGTGTTGTCTTGTGACCATCTCCTACCAGATATCGTAGTCTTGGATGTCCAGGTCATCATCATCACTATCAAATAGTCTATGCAATGCTAATCTCCCTATCATGGGTTCATACTCTACCAAATCTCCATGTATGGGAATCCTGAGGATGCGCCATACATCCTCCAATGTCACGGTCGCCTCCCCAGTCGGCAAGTGGAATGAACTTGTCTCTGAGTGCCATCGCTCTGCTAATGTTGTGATCAAACCCCAATTTTCCCTAATCTCAGACATGTAGGTGATGTAGTACAATCCTAGTGAGGAAAGGATCTATCTCTCATGACTGCTCAATCGATGTTGTATGTCCAGACACGCTGGTCTTCTCTCTCGTGTCTGTGGAACTGCAAGCTCCTCCTGCGATCACCATGCAACTTTGGTCAACTTTTTGTACTTTTTGTATCTTGTTGACTAACCTAAGACCTATTTTGACCAACTTTGACCTAATTTTGACCTTTCCCTAGGGTTTTTACCAGTTTAGGGTGGTTTAAGAACCCCTAAACCCCATTTGCAGACCTTTCTAACCACCTGCGTAAGTTGGCTTACCACATGCGCAAATTGGCTTCCCACCTACGCTGGCTATGTAGGTGGGCATGTGACATGTGTAGATGGCATGTGTGGACACCCTGTGGGCCTCGTTTGACCCTGTTTTGACTCCTACAACACCTAGAAATGTGTGAAAACTTAGAAAACACTGAGGGGCTCCTATGTACTCACCTCGGGTCCCTTGAGATAAGGACTCATGTGATGTAGTAATACTAGAATGAAAAAAGCTGACTGATAACAGGATGACTTCCTAGTAATGGATAGACCAGGAACCCAGGCCCCCATGCAGGGTGGGTGGGAGGAGGAGAGTTGGGTAGAGGAGACTTGCACTTGGGAGGGCAACCAAAACCCCTGGGAGAGAGAGATAGGGATGGGTGGGGAAGGTACGGAGCTAGATTAGTTGAACTCGATAAAGCCCTACTATTCTATGGAAGTTGAGCCCTACTCTTTTTTAAGGCCATATCCCATATCTTGGGAATGGGGATGGATAGTGTCTCTCCAATGATTGAAAACATAGGCAAATCTAGAGTTCTGCCCTATATTGTAAAGGAATGGATGGGACTCTGGATATTAGTTCATGATGCTAGAGATATTAGTTCGTGATGCTAGATTAGGGACTGATTATCATCAGTCATATCACATAATAGATGGATGCTTGACCCCCCTCCCCAGATAGCTATAGAGGGGGGAGGTACTCAGTGATAGCATCGGGTCAGCTCCCCCTAATCTATATATAGGGTAGGTGCCCCTATCTAGACTCTATAGGGAGTGTAGGGGGGATTCCCCTATCTATACTTAGTTCATAATGATTGACTCAGTGATGGTGATCCGTGAATCTGATCCATTTGCATATATCCTCATTCTATACCCGGGGTAGGGGGTAGGGCTCATTATATATATATATATATATATATGGAGTTGGGAGTGGGGCATTCTCATTCCCCCACCTACTCTATATGGGGGAGTGGGCCTCACCTCTATATGGGGATGGCCATATATTGATAGGGGCACACTGCAACAGATATGGGGGGAAACCCGACCCATCAATATTTAGGGCAAGGGGACTGATTCATCTCAAAAAATGATTGTGGCTATGCGTGACCCCATCCAATTGACCTAGTGAATGATCCTGTAATCGATCAGAAATCTTTTTGTTCTCCAAGCAAAGCAGGACATGCCCCCAAAAGTTCAAAGACCACACAAATTACCTTAGCTTGCTCATAATTTGAAATAAATGAGTGATCTAGCCCTAGGTTTTAGATTATTCCCAATCTACACAGGGATGTTGGTAACATTGCTGGTATAAAATTCTCAATGAAATGAAAATCAATGACTGAACTCCTCTTCAGGGTGGAGCCAGGAGGCGGCGGGTGGCCTATAGAATGGTGGGCAGGGGTCTGCATTCATTAATCAATGAATTAAGAACATAGAGGGAAGCTCTCCAACTGACTCTCCACTCTCCGGATCCACTGATCCCCTACGACATGTAAGGGCGAGGGGTTGATCAGAATTGAGCCAGTTCTGAATCCACCAGCACCCTTTGAAAATAGTAGGCCAGTAGCTTAGCTCAAACCACCAACACCCCTTTATAATAGTAGGGCAGTGGATCCAGTTGCCTATAGAATAATGGGCAGGTCCATCCAAGTAGAGTAGCCTTCTAGCCTTCCTGTAATTAATTAAAGGGGGGGCCAGGGGTGGGTGGGAGGAGATTAGCACATTCCTGGGGTAGGAGCATCTGAGCCTGTGACATCCCCTCCATTTCCTAATACCCAACAAGCAAGAAGTGGTTGATTCTTCTGATTCATATGATTCAGCTCCTGATCCCACATTCAGTGCAGCTAAGGTAGCAGAAGCAAAGGCAAAGGCAACATAACCAACTAGCTTATTGGACTGAATTGATAGGGCCATAATAAGTGAACCGAGTTAACCAGCATATATAAAGCAGCATCTCAGCCGCCGCCTAGCCTATAATATATGCAGTTTCAGTTTCACCTGTTTGAAAGCCCTCCCCTCCTAATAGAATATAATAGAGCTAGTGCTAGTTTCGGTGTTAGTAAAGTTGTTCTTAATTAAAGCACCTTGCCTTACCTTAAAATAGTAGTGGTAGGCAATTTGATATATAAAAATAGTACTTTTAAACACTGGATGGATAATTCATAGCGTTATAAAGAAGAATCATTCTCTCTCCGCACTCATTCTTTTAAATGCCCTTCCCATGCCATCCTCATGAATCAACTTGCCGCCTAAGGGAAGAAGGATGATACGGTGAAGCTGCACTCGACCATTAGGTTCAGTTGTTAATACTACGCAATATGACTCAGTTTAGAATGGAATCAGGAAGAACGACGGGTCTAAAAGAAAAATAGTAAGAACTTACTCGACCCTTTAGTAGTTCCCCTTTTACTAAGTTAATACTACTATAGAATAAGTTTCTCCATCAACACCACCAGTAGTAACAGAACCAATAGCTAGGGCATAAGTAGCAGCATCAAAGGCAAAGAAGTCAGAGGCTAGAATAGAGTAAGCTAAGGTGTAGGGAGAAAAGGAAGGAGCAGATGAGGGTGACCCAGTTGAAGATACATAGCCAGTCGTAGAGAGAGATAGAGATCCAGTTGATGACACTAGTGATCTAGTTGTTTACCCAGATCTACCAATCTTAGTTTACTTGGTTCCAACCATTGATTAAGTCACTAAAGCGGATGGGTCATCAGCCAATACCCTTTCATGCCCATCCGCCCGTAGGGAATGACTCAGACTTTTCTATAATCAAAGATAAAGGAAGAATTGAATTCCATCGATTGGAAAAGAAATAGGGTACATAATAGGTATGACTATTCTATCTCTATAGGTGGCATAAGGAGGGAAGGCTAGCGTACCACTATTTACTGTACCACTCTCGATAGAAAGATACAGACACTACTCAACCATTAGGGAGAGGCATTTCCCTATTTACAGATGGATGCGTACGACTATCTACTACGTACTCCTATCTACCTTTGCGTACGATGGCCCTTACTTGCCTTACTATTTGGGTGAGAAAGGATTGCTCACTTTGGTCTTGGCCCCCCCACCCCCNGGATTGCTCACTTTGGTCTTGGCCCCCCCCCCCCCCCCCCCCCCAATATAATAATTCCTTTATAATAGTAGGTCCTGGCCCTTTAGAATAGTAGGGTTTCTCTCGATTGTAGATGAGGTTCAGCTTCACTGAAGGACTCGGGATAGGATTTCCCTCGACCAGAGCTTTCAAACTGGGAGATAGCCCCCACACTCGACCTGGTCGACCGATAGCATGCACTCAACCTGTCATATAATAGTAGGGGCTTCGATGACTATAGTTCACTCAACCGGAGTTCATTTTTCCTAATCAGCCTTTCCCCTATCCTCTATAGTGGCCCCTAGTTTATAGTAGATCCCTTTCTATTCTATAGGACCCTATAGTATAGTAGGGCGCATAGGGTAAACAGGGAACAACTCTAATAGTTGTGGGGGCTCTATAGTGATTATAGTAGGGCCCGTGGGGACCCTACCGCAACCACTACCTCTATAGCCGTGGCCATGGGCTAGATATCTAGGCCCACTCCTACCCCCATGACTATAAAGGTCGCGGTAGGGTGGATACAAGCTTGGTGCCCACCAAAGGAAGGATCCAAGATTCTAGCTGCATACCTACCCCTAGGACTATCCCCTAGCTGCTAGTATAGTTTAGAGGATGGGGCGGATGGATACAAACTTCGGGCCCACCGAAGGAAGCAGCGAAGCAACTATGCAGGCAGGATGCCATATATATACAGGGGGGTCCTATAGGTAGGGTGTTCCTATGTAGGGCCCAGGCCTTGGTGGGAGCCTGGGTGAAAAGACCTCTGAATCCTCATTATTGTGGTTGCCTAAATAAATGATAGGCGTCTACCTTTAGAACCATTGGAGGCTCGAAGCACAAACTCAAAAATGGTAGGATTCCAAGCGCTCTTGCTTCCTGAGGATATGGAGTGATAGGTAAAAGTAAATGTAGGGAAATCTGGCTTATAGGTAGATAAATCTAGTATCAGAGTAAAGCATAAAGAAGGCCTCTCAAATAGGTGTCTGGTGGGTGGACTTCGCTGGATCGCCCCTTTGCTCTGCTCTTCCCTGTCAATATTGGTGGTCCATGTACGGTTCCTTAAGGTGGGCATACTTATCTGGATCACTACGGTTAGGTCAAGTACAAGTAAGGTGGTAGGAATCTATTAGGTGTAACCCTACTCATGATAATGTTAGTGGTATTGGTCCCTATAACCTTATAGTATAAGTGTCCTACCTGGTGATAGATAGATAGAATGGTGGAAAAAGCTAAGTAAGGCCATAGAACCACGATAACCCACATGGCCTTTGCAAGATCAGAGTCTGATAATGTCAAAGTTGCGGACACCCCCAAAGATCAAAAACCTATGGCTTAATCATTTGCATACCTTCAGTAGTTACTACATTGTTCGACGAACTATATAAAAAGGGGCATTCAGCCCTACAATTCTATGGGCGGCGGGTTGCACTATTTCCAGCCAGCAAGAATCTTCTTCATTTCATTGCCCAATATAGAGGTAGGGGGAGGCTTCTTGGAGATACAATATCTAGCCATTTTGATGCAGGAGCTCTAGACTCATTCACTATAGTTGGAAAATTCACGAGCCCATTCGAATAGTAGGGCTAGGAGGCAGTTGACGAAGCAGTTGATTCCGTTGCACCCCCAAAAGTTGCCATAAAATTTGAGGGGTCCCACTTTCATGATAGAAAGCATAGTTACATTGTTCTTGGGGTCCCACCTTAAAAACCAGTCATCGGTAGCTATGCACTTGTTCCCCGCGCTGATTCTTCGGTGGCACTCGATCCATCCTCCTTGCTCTAGAGCTCAATTCTTCCAAATGTGACAGTGAAAATGAGCTCCAAAACCCTCTCCAAACCCTTTTATAGCCTCTTGGATACCTAGATGGACATGCAACCCTTGTGTTTTGTATTGGTCACGATGCTTTTGACACTCTGGACCTCATATCTTTTGTGTTTGACCTCCGATTATTTATCTGATCATTGTTGTGGATCCATCTCGGCATTGTTGACAAATCAACCTATCATTTGCATTTTTCAAATGATTTATCAAGGGGGCACCTATGTATCCCAATATCACTGGGGCATGTTTTAATGCTATTTTCTTCAGGATTCTTTGACACAACGCTCATAATCGCATTGTATCAAAGAGGGGTAAAATGTAGACACCTAAAAATGGTTTGAGCCTACTGGTCTATGTGTTTTAACATTTTTAGCATTACAATCGAAACATTGTTTTGCGGCCTAATTATTCCTCTATGTTGCACATATGATCTTTATTATATGATGACATTGTGTCTTTCGTCAATGATTGAATATTGCAAAATTGTTCAATTATTTACTAATATTTCTACTCTCTTTATCAAATTGATCATTTTCCTAATCAATTTCGATCAATCCTAAACTGATCCTATTCGATCCTATTCAATCCTATTCAATCCTAAACCAATCCTATTCGATCCTAAACCATTCCAAACCTTCCTAAATCAATTCAAACCCATTCTATTCTATTCCTAATCACTTGCAGAATTGTTTGGACTCATTCCAACCATTCTAGGGCATCATTCAAGATCATTGATGCCTAATTAACCCAATTTCCAAACCGATCAAAACCCTATTTCAATTTGATCAATCTTGTCATCATTTTAGGAGCATTTTCCAAGTTCACTGATGCTTTGTATCCCCTTAATCGGCTATTTGATAACATTTTCAAAGATCATCGATGTTATCGCTATCAATCTATCAATATCAATTCAATTGTGTTGTCCACATTTGTCAATACTATTTCTAATAAATATCATTTTGGGAACATTTTCCAAGGTCATCGATGTTTCCCCATTTCAATTTCAATCCTATGATGCCATCAAAGTTCATTGGCACTTTTCAAACATTTCCAAACATCATTACGTGGGCGCATTGTCAAAGCTCATCGATGCCTCTTGATTTCCTAAACTATTCTAGAACCCTCAGAATTGATTCTAAACCTTATCAATATCATCAAAATCATTTCAATTCGACATCAACACCTTCAATTCTACCTATAATTCACTAATTTCCCTCTTGGGATGAATAACCCATAGTTTATCCCTAGGTCCTAATTGAATAAATAAATAAACTTTATTTATTCCCTTTTCCCTAAGTCTCCAACAATTAATTAATTTTTATTAATTAATTGGCTAATTTCAATTTATGAGATTTTTATAATTTCATAAATCTAATTATTGATTTTGAGGAATATTGAGGATATTGAATTATTAAATGGCTTAATGATTCCTAATCCTACCTAATTGTCATATCCCTTAATTGAGGATTCACCTCCCTATTAAGGTGCTTCGTGAATATTCTCAATATCTCCTTATTTGATCTCCCCCATATCACACTTCCTAACATCTCACGAACCAAAATCTGCATTTATGCATTGATTTTGTACAATCTCACCTAAATGAATCTCATTTTCTATTAAATGGGATGTATTTCAATCTTTCAAGGTTAGATCACTCTCTCCTAGTATTCTCACTTGCAAACTTGGCTTTTGAATCTTTGTGCAATAGTGTTATCATCAAAGAGCAAACATTAAATCTGATTATGGAGAAGAAAGGAGGACATGGGAGTTACATTTGAAGGGATTTCTTAGTGTTTTATGTTTTATTGTTTATGAACTCTTGTTTCGAATGTCTTTCGTGATAGATTAGATAGGTAGCATAATTATTAGGGTTTGTGATCTCCTAGATATGCTCTAATGCCTTTTTTTGGTCTTACACCCCTGCATATTAGATGCTCACATCCTGCATTTTAGCATCATCCCTAGATTAGAACCTTACGTAGTCGCCATTTTAGTCCAAAAAATCCAAAAATCCCAAAAACATAGCTTGCATTTCCTAAACATTAAGTATTCCACTTTTCAGAGTCATTTTCCAAATTAGAGGGTGCGTTTTCATAGGACATTACAGTAGTGGTCTTTCATATTATCTTGGCTTCATTTAAATTTAATTCCCATCTCTTTCCTTGGTTTAGGCACCTATCATTTTTGTTCACACTTGTCTTAGACATACATCATTACCAAAATCTATCATTTTGTCCTACCCTTTTGAAGTCAAGATAGTCTAGAGAATCATTCAGGTCTTTGTTTAGAGGGTTTTCCTTCAAAGTTTATAGAATCTCTCTTAGTAAATATTACATATACCTTAGGCATAATTCTAGTTGCTCATTCATAGATTGCATTAGCTTCCCCAAACTCACAAAATCTTAAAAAAATAGATTCTATTTGTTTTCATCTTTCCTAGGTTGCATTTATCCTCTGCATATATCATTCACAGGATCCCAAATGAGAAAAATCTAAATGGACCACAACACAAAACCCAGACATGGTCCCAAAAATGAGCTTGATTTTCCTATTTAGAGGAACCTAAGACTAGATTTAAATAATCCAAAGACCATATAACATCATGAGAAAACACAGGTTAACATCCCACAATTACCTCATGTACCTAAACCATAAGATGAGTTCTCACTTGAGAATGTTACGGCTAAATGTAATAACAACAAAGAAATCAATGATGCCTTAGCAAACCCTAGGGTAATGATTGTTGTGGGATCCATATTTCCAACTGATCTAGATACATACTTTAAAATGCTTGCATAGAATGGTGCCAAATTACCTGTTGGATTCAACACCTCCACCACAATAGAGGCCACTCCTGTATCATCATCTTGGCTTTCTTCCACGACACCTCTTCCGATCACTTCCACCTGACCCTCCAGCAACACCACTTAGAGCACATCCCAAGTAACCACATCTTCCACTACACTAGGGACCTAATACAACAACCCTCTCTTTACTAGTTTTCCACCACCTTCTAGTGCACCTATCACCACAATAACACCTTCCATAATGTCATCGACCCATCCAGCGGGTACTTCCAATATGGCTCCCCAAGGTCAGAACCCTAGCAGCCTTCAAATAAGAAATAGGACCAACCAAGGGATATCCCAGCAACAACCTACTAATAGTCTCCAAAAATTTGTTCCTTCCAATACATGAATCCCCCAAATCAATCAAGGGGAACCTCAATAGAAACCTCCTGTCAACCCCAATTATTCAAGGAATATGTCTTCCTTTTTGAAACTTTACTAAAGGATAAAATTCATGTAAAGGGGGAACAAGAGAATTTCACCTCTAAATAATATCCTTTACATATGAAAGGTTTGGGGAAGGTAAGATTCTCCTCTTAGTCCCAAATTCACAAAGGAAATATCCAAATTGATTAACCACAAGAAAATGGTCAATGCACAAATGAATCAATCGATTAGGAATAAGAAGAAAGAGGAAAACCTTACATTCCTAGTTTATGAGGAGGGGAGAGTGTGTGTAATACATCTAAAAATATTAAAATCTTAATTGAAATGAATTGAAGACAAATACTAACCTCAAAGTATAGCAGATCTGGAAATTGTTATTTTCTGGTGTTTGTACAGAATTTTTGGAAATTTTGCAACCAGATCTAGAATGGAAACACAAAGACGAAGAAAAACCATAAATATTTTTCTTTTCTGAGTTAGGTCAACCTTGACCTAAATACGGGAGCGTAATTGTACCCCTTTATGTCGACCTTGACTTGCACTACTCTGACAGAAAATCTGTTCGAGAATCCTGAAAGTTTGCCGAAAAGGGTATCCGAATCTGCTCTGTAATTAGTTGTTCCATACTTGTACCTACAAAAAATGGTTTTGTTTGTTGGGGGGAGGGGTTTTCCTTGGTCAAATCCTAGTTTTGGAATTAACCTTAAAATAGAATTGAAATTGCAGTAATAAACAAAGTAAATAGAACAATTCACCTTGCTTATGTTGAAACCCTTGTGGAGGATTTGAATCCTTGGATCCACAAGTATGAATGCACCAGATGTATGTAGAACGTAGGATGTAGGATGTCTCAAATCAATTTTCTTTAGATATTCAACACCAATCTTGAATGGATCTTGGAATAGGAAGAAGCTTGAATGGATATGGATGGAGAAATATTCAACAAGAGGGCTCCATAGAGTTTGAATCCTTTAATGGCTACTAATGGATCTCCTTGATGAATTGAATCTTGAATGCTTGAATGCTTGAAAGTAGATGATCACTTCGATAGATTATGTGTAGATTCTCTATCTTAAGTCTTAGAAAATGAGAGGAGAAAGGCTTCCTTATATACTAGTCTAGGGCACAAACTTCTAGAGAGGCTGACATATGAGAAATAAATTCCAATTAGACTCATACCCCTAGAAGTGGACCTATATTAAATACATTTTCAAGAGCCGCTACTTTGGAGCCCAAAACAGCCGACCCAGAAGTGGGAAATAATTCTTTCCAAACCCTGAAATCCATAAATCTTTGGAATTTGAATTTTAGACCCTGGGTCAGGGTCAGGGTCGAGGTCGACCTTGACCCAAAAGTTTGACCTTGACCCTAAGGTCAAGAACCTCAAAATCTCAGAGAAAGATACCAGAAATAGGTAGGAGAGAAGTGGAAAATAGGGCAGGACAGGGGAAACACCATATCCAAGTCAAAGAACCGTTCAAGGCATTTGACATGACCCAAAACCACTTACTCAGAGGGCTAAACCAGTCCTAAATGGAAGTGCTTCCATTTTCTGACGATACATTTAGCCCCCACTTTAGCAAGAGTATGGACTCGATGAAAACTCTTGGTAAAGGAGATCACAAAGAAAAGATAATCTTATTGAAATCAAAGGGACAAAGCAATCCTCAAGCCCCCAGGGACTCAAGTCTTTTTCAACCCCAAGATTAAAATAAGAGATACATCACTATTCAAATAAAAAAAGAGAGAGAGGGTGTGATTACCTCGCCCAATGAGAACTTATGTCCCATTGTGAATCACACAAGGAAACAATGCAACTAGCAAGATGGAGTTGAACCGCCTAGTGAATGTGGCTACTCACTAGTCAACCCATCAAGGATTCACCCTCAGGAATATTCTATTCCAAAAGAGCAAAGCAAAAACTAGAGAGATCCAATCTTAAGAATACCTTCCAACCTTAAGGGATCAAAACTTTGTAAATTGAAACTGGGTGGATCAAGAGATCCTATAAGGTAAAAATCCATGCTTTAAGGATTAGTCTCTAATCCATAAAGGGAAAACAAGTTTTAAATTTGAAAATATTTTGGAAGTGCATGTGTGCAAAAAGTGAGAAGAGTGTATGCCTGCACATTAAAGTCATTGCTAACACTTTAACAGGAGAAATTGTTTTAATGGAAACATAAACAACTCCACTGATTACATTTCCACTATGAGATGCCCCCAAGCGAAGACAAATCGAGGGAAATACCACATAAACATACATAGAACACATAAGGGATCTACCTACCATGGGGTCAATATGATCATAAGATTGTGTGTGTGTGTGTGTGTGTGTGTGTGTGTGTGTGTGTGTGTGTGTGTGTGTGATATTATTGCAAATGAATTGACATCATTCCCCAAAGAAAGTAGAACTACAATCACAATGGAAGAAATAAAATGCAAGAGTTACGAAGAAGAGTCTTTTCGGACCACAACATGGAGACCAAAAAGAATCAATGCTACCATGTTGCAAATCCAAGTGGACTACACAAGGAAAACATTTACGAATAATAGCACAAGTACAACATAACATGAAAACAACATATAGAAGAATAGAGATACATATAGAGGAATAGTACAAGAGGTATCACCTTGCACCAACAGAGTAACAAGGGTTGTATAAAAGAATCTAACAAACATTTAGCAAACACATTACGGGAGAAGCACAATACAACAGGCAAACACATAAAAGGATACCATGGAGGACAAGCCAATCAAGCGCATTGCCTACTCTCCCCATCTTTGTCTGTATCATTTAGGGAAGGTGGGAAACTTGCAAGAGGGACTATATCTAACATAGTAGGAATAATAGCCAGTTCCAAACAAGAATCCTCTTGAGAATCACGATGTTCGATACTGGGTGTAATTATTAATTGTGTTGAAATCATATTAGGTAAATTAGTATCAATATCAATAGTCTCATATTCATCATTAGCATCAATAGGATCATCAAGAGTATCTTCTTCATCAAGATTAATCGAAATAGAATCTAAGATACGAATAGAATCATTATAATCATTCATCTTAACATCATTATTAACATTAACTTCTTCCAACACATCAGGCATAGGCTGGTCAAAAGAAGGTAAAGAACTTTGAAGAATAGAGGCATGGGCCTTAGCTTGATCCTAACACTTCTTACAAAGTTCATTGGTAGATCAGTTACGTTTTGTCTTATTTGAAATATGTTGAGAACTAGGAGGAACAACAGTCAGTTCATTCACATGTTCTATAGGAGGATTAGTAGGATTCTTAGTTGGTTGGAAAGCAACACTAGGAGCTTTATTAACATAACTAGAATAAATGGATAAAGGATGTATGGAAGGTGTAGGAAAAATACCACGGTTAAGATCCATCTGAGGCATTCTTAACTCAATAATCTTGCGATGTTTATAGGCTTGATATGAGAAAAAAAGGTTATCAGGTTGAGAAGAACATGAATCAGGTAATGAAGGACAAAAGAAGTCAAGGGTAGCACAATCCCTAGGCCTAGAAGGTTGATATAAACTATGATTAATTATTTTCACTTCTTCATCATGAAAAAACTTAATACACTTATGGATAGGATAAGCAACGTCATGCATGGCAGTCAACCAAGGCAAACCAACCTTCACTTGAAACTGATCAGAAGTAGGGACAAAAACGAAGGTAGTGTCCACAAATTTACCACAAAGTTCAACATGAAAGTTAATAGAACCAAATTATGGATAGAGAAAATCATTACAAGTTTGGATCCAAACATTAGATGTATTATAACAATCACGTTGTAAGTTCTTCAAAAAATGGTTTTCTTCAGTGATGACATTGACTAAGGATGTAGGATCAACAAGACAACCATGTGTAGGTATCTTAGAAATCCTAGCATAAATGTAGAGGGGACCATTAGGATCTTTAATAATCTCAGAATCATCAAAGGTGATCGAGAGTTCCCTAGGTCTTTTATTCTTAGGTTATTTTTGAGGTTTAGTTTGAGGTTTCGATTTAGGCTTAGGTTGAGGTGGAACTTGAAGTTGAGGTCGAGGTGGAGGAACTTGAACATGAGGTTGAGATTGAGGATAGGGTGGAGATATAGGTTGAGACAAAACAACATGCTCTAGATGGTTAACAATATGATTGAGATCATCCATCTTTGAATCATAAACAATATCCACAGAAGATAGTTGAACAATGGTATTAGTATCATGTGTAGGAAAAGGATTCGTATAGGTTTGGAGGTTTTGATTAAGAGGAGAGACAAATTTGTTCCCACTACCATCAAAATATCAACAAATAAAGCATTAGAATCAATTAAGTCTTGAACCTTATGTTTTAGAGAATAACACTTCTTAGTATCATGGCCATTCTGATGATGGTATTAACAAAAGGCTTTGGGATGAAAGGATTTGGATGCCATTGTAGTAGGAAGAAGAGGTCAAATAGGCGACAAAGAAATCATATTAGCATTCAAGAACTTACTCATAATAGAATGTAAAGGTTCAAAAATAGGAGTAAATGTACGATTCAAATGAAAAACAATGGATGCAGAAGTGGCATTGTTGGATGCAACAACGACTTGATCAACAACTGCATTTTATTGCTTATTTATCTTGACATAGTTGTTAGGTTTTTGAAATTTGTTGGGATTAGGAGCATCATCACTCTTATCAAGTGGAACAAGAGCCATTGGAGTGTTGCTCTCAAATTGACTCACTTGTAATTGATAATGATGAAGCGCTGCACAAAGTTGTTGAAAAGAGGTAAATCCAGTAAGCAAAATCTTATCTCTAATATCATTTTGCAAATTTGAAATAAACATATGTTGAATATCAATATCAGGAACATGATAAGAAATTTGAGCATTCAAATGCTTAAATCTACCAATAAACGCAGTCAATTTTTCTTTAGTATTTTGTTTACAATGCATCAAATCAGCTAAGGACACTTGCGAACCAATGTTATTTTGGAACTATTGGATAAAGGCATTAGCAAGTTTTGGAAAAGAATCAATAGAATAAGGAGGCAAGAAACAATACCATTGCAAGGCCTTATCACGGAAAGTTATAGTAAACAACTTGGCTAAAATCCTATGGTCATGAGCATAGTCACTAAAAAGGATTTGAAATGTTTTAACATGAGTGATATGATCTCCCTTACCCGCGTAATTCTCAAGATGAGGCATATCATCTTGCTGAGGGATAGGAGCACAAATAATGTCTAGGGATAAAGGACTACCCATGTCACATGTAGGAATACTAAACTTGGATTGAGTTAAGGATGCAAGTTGTTGTTGTAAAGAGGACATAGTTTGAGCCAGACTAATGATTGTGGAATTAGTAGAAGAAATAGGAGGAATAGAAACATTAATAGAAAAGTGTAGGAAGCAGCGGGAATGGAAGACACAACTGGTGGAACACTTGGAACCATAGTTGGAAGAGGGTTGGAATAGGTAAAAGGAACACTATGGTAAGAAGATTATGAGGTAGGTAGAGACACTGGTGGAATACTCACATGAAGAGATTGAAGTGGGAAATTTAAAGCTAGAGGATTGGAATGTGGAAGATATGTAGTCACTAAAGAAGGAGTTTAAGTAGGAATGTTAGGTAAAGGAATGGAAGAAGGTTCCACACTAGTGATAGAAGGAGTGAGTCCTAGATCTTGAGCTTCTTGAGCTAAAGGTTTGACATTTAAATGCACAAGATGAGTGATACCACACAAGAGATTAATACCTTGATCACTATCATGAAGAAATTTCTTAAGGGCATCTATAACTTGAATAGAATCTTGATTATGAATTTCATGAATAAGCCAATTTCCCATTTTATCAAGTTTAGTTGAAAGTTTTTGGACCTGTTCAGGAGGAAATCTTAAAGCATAATCCTCATCATGAGATGAGTGAGAAGAGTTATGCTCCGTAGAAGGATTGGAATCATGAGTGATCAAATTGTTATTCAAGATCCTAAGGAAATGAGAGGAAGACCCAGGATCAAAGGAACCCATAAGTCAGCAACTTCTTCTAATCGAGATATTATAATTAGGACTAGAGGTAGTAAAGCTCATACATCAATGTAATTCAAATGAACTAAATTAGGAAAATGTAAATGCGAGAACATAAAATAAGGCTAATCTAATATGCATGCAAGATCTAACATGAAATGTAAATCTAACACTACAAAAGAAAGAGTTGTCGTAAGAGGTTTCACCAAAATGTAAAGGATAAAAAATGATGATATGGTACAAGAGACCTATACCTATAAATAATATCCTTTACATATGAAAAGTTGGGGAAGGTAAGATTCTCCTCCTAGCCCCAAATTTACAAAGGAAAGATCCAAATTGATTAACCACAAGAAAATGGTCAATGCACAAATGAATCAATCAATTGGAAATAAGAAGAAAGAGGAAAACCTTACATTCCCATTTTTGGGGGAGGAGTGTGTAATAGATATGAAAAGATTAAAATCTTAATTGAAATGAATTGAAGACAAATACTAGCCTCAAAGTATAGCAAATATGGAAATTGTTGTTTTTTGGTGTCTGTACTAAGTTTCTAGAAATTCTGCAACTGCATCTGGAATGGAAACACAGAGACAAAGAAAACCCAGAAATCTTTTTCTTTTCTAAGTCAGGTCAACCTTGACCCAAATACGGGGGTGCAATTGTACCCTGTTATGTCAAACTTGACCTACACTACTCCGACAGAAAATTTGTTCGCGGATCCCCAAAGTTTGTCAAAAAGGGTATCTGAATATGCTCTATAATTCATTGTTTTGTACCTATACCTACAAGAAAAATGGTTTTGTTTTTTGGGGGAGGGGTTTGCCTTTCTCAAACCCCGGTTTTCAAATTAACCTTAGAATAGAATTGAAAGTGCAGTAATAAAAAAAGTAAATAGAACAATTCACCTTGCTTATGTTGAAACCCTTGTGGAGGATTCAAATCCTTGGATCCACAAGTATGAATGCGCCAAATAGATGTAGAATGTAGGATGATAAAATCAATTGCCTTTATATCTTCAACACCAATCTTGAATGGATCTTGGAATAGGAAGAAGCTTGAATGAATATGGATGGAGAAATATTCAACAAGAGGGCTCCATAGAGCTTGAATCCTTTAATGGATACTAATAGATCTCCTTGATGAATTGAATCTTGAATGCTTGAATTCTTGAAAGTAGATGATCACTTCGATAGATTATGCGTAGATTCTTTGTCTTAAGTCTTAGAAAATGAGAGGAGAAAGGCTTCCTTATATACTAGTCTAGGGCACAAGCTTATAGAGAGACCAGCATATGAGAAATAAATTCCAATTAGGCTCATACCCCTAGAAGTGGACCTATATTAAATATCTTTTCAAGAGACGCTACTTCGGAGCCCAAAATAGCTGACCCGGAAGTGAGAAATAATTCTTTCCAAACCCTGACATCTGGAAATCTTTGGAATTTGAAATTTAGACCCTGGGTCAAGGTCGAGGTTGACCTTGATGTAGAAGGTCAACCTTGAACCTGAGGTCAAGAACCTCAAAATATCAGAGCAAGATACCATAAACAAGTATGAGAGAAGTGGAAAACAAGGAAAGACAGGGGAAAAACCATATCCAAGTCAAAGACCCATTCAAGGCGTTTGACATGACCCCAAACCACTTACTCGGAGAGCTAAACCAGTCCTAAATGGAAGTGCTTCCATTTTATGACGATACTGAAACAATGTGGAGTAAGTGGGCACAACACTTCCCATCCTACAATACCACCCAAGCATATTCACTAACCTTCATACATTCCACCACCCTAGCATATTCAACAACCTCTGTACGTTCCACCACCCTAGCACATTCAAAAAACTCAATACATTCTGCCACCCTAGCATCTTCAACAACCTTAATACATCTCGTCGCCCTAGCATTTTCCACAACCTCTATATATTCCAAAACCTTAGTATGTTCCACAACCTCAATAGATCCCACCACATGTGCCTAAGACATATACAAACACAGTATACAAACCCTCATTCAACCAGACACCATCGTATAATAGTGGGACAATATTTTTTTATCCTAACGTGATGCCATCTACACCAACACCCACTAAATCCCTTGCTAAACAACTTATAAACCTCAAACAATAGGTCATAAACTTGCAAATAGGCACTCCTAAAAGGTCTTACACTATAGCTAACCTTAGTCCTTGTCCATTCGATAGGACACTACAAATGCCACCTTTTCCACACAATTTTGAGATGCCTAAATTTAATAAATACAAGGAAAATGGTGATCTGCGAGACCATATATGAGAATTTTTTTACTGCCTACATAGAAGTGGCATATGAAGACACCTACCTAGTGAGAATTTTTCCACGTAGTTTTGGTGGGTTAGCCATGGAGTGCTTTTCCAGACTTCCCCCCAGGATAGGATCATGGAATGAACTAGCTGTAAAGTTCATATCCCACTATTCACACAACATCATCATGGAAATAACATTGATGGATCTTTGCACTACCAAGCTGAAGAGAGGTGAGAAATTTGACTTGTTCTTACAAGATTGGAGAAATGTTTCCTCCAAGGCATCTTTTCGCATACCCATGAGAGAGAAGATCCATATGCTTATAAAAAAATATCAACTAGACATGATGTGTGAATTAAACTTCCAGCGAATTGAGACCTTTGAAGAGCTAGCCGAGCAAGGGCTAAAGGAAAAAAGATCCATCACCATAAAGGGAGCTATCAAGAAAGAGACTAGTAATTCAACAACTTATGACAAAACCAAATATTAGTCTAAGAATAAGAATGTGACAAACAATGGCATTATTGATGCTAAGGTAGCCCAACCATTCATGCGCATACAAGCACCCCCAACACCTGCCCAACAAACCCAACCATCGCACACTGTCTAGAGGGTTAACAACGCTGGCCCAACAATCCAGGTAGTTAACCAGGCCTTCGAACAAAGTGTTACAAGAAGTAAAACCCCTCCACATTGAGACTTTATGCCTCTTGTAGAACCTCTTGAGAAATTACTACAATCTCATTCGGCCACTCTTCCCAAAATCAGACATTACAAGGGTCCTAGAAAACCAACATGGTGGAATGAAAATAGGTGTGTGATTATCAAAGAACTAAGGGACACAAAATAGCCAATTGCATGCAACTAAAGCACATTGTCCAAGATTTCATTAACCATGGTGAAATATAAATTATTACAAATTCAACCACCACCAATCAAGACCATAAAATCTTCACAAATCCATTGATGGATCATGAAAAAGGTAAGACTATTCTAAGGGCTCAACCACCACCCAAATTGAGGTTAGTCATTAATCGGGGCCTACAATAGAATATTAGGGGCCCCTTATCTAATTCCAAATCATATCCTAATCTAACCATAAACACCATTACTATTCGAGGTCCAAACACCAATTGTGTTGTTGCTACCCGCCGCTCTAAAATCACAGTACATAGAGCCTCATCAAAAACTATTGTGAAAAATAAGTCATCTACCTTGCCATCAGGCCAGTATAACCTATTAGAGAATTTGAAGAAGACCTCATAAAAAATTTCCATCTATGAACTTCTTTGCATTTAACCAAATAATAAAGCAACCTTAGACATAGCTTTGCAACAGACATATCCTGAAAGACATAGATGTTGACGAATTTCAAGCCATGCTAGGAATTTTTCCAAACCACACCATGTCACCTTCACTGAGAAATACATCCTAACCCATAAACCATATCACAATGATCCTTTACATATTCAAGTATTTGTCCACCTCCACAAAATCATACGAGTGTTGATAGATGGCAGAGCAGCTCTAAATATCTGAACACTAAAATTGGTAAAAGCACTAGGCTACTCAGACAATTGTGTAGATGTTACCAAAAAAGTCATAATAAGAGCTTATGATGATGAAGAGTGTCCTTCTATGGGTTTTATAATCCTTCCAATCAGACTAGGTCTAGCAATGCAAGACACTACATTCCAAGTACTAAACCTAGAGTTGGGTTATAATATGCTCTTGAGACAATCATAAATCCACTCCATGCAGGTTGCACCATCTACTTATCATCAATGATTAAAGTTTCCTCATGATGGAGTTGAAATCACCATGTATGGTGATAAAGTCCCTTTTCTTTATTGCACAAATCTTACAGGATTTATTTCTAATCAAGTACCCAACAATCATGAGGTATCTACTACTTTCTCATCTCAAAACATAGATTGTGCAGACCTGGCTAAATCAATTGAAGAACCCACATCATAGCTCACAATATAAGTTCAGGAAAATGGATGTGGAGAATACACCTATGCAGACTTCTTTTGTGTAGGAAAGCTACCAATTTCACCCCGTTCTTATGGAAAACCTAGGCAACCTCTTCGGAGGAAGCAACAACTAATGCTTGTCTATCCACCAATAATTTTTGTAAGATGGGAAACATACATGAAGATATCATCAAAGACAACTTATCTTCTTGGTTGTATACAAATGAAGAACCCCCTAAGATCAAAATTCTAGTACATGAATATGGATGAGGATACACAATTGTCCAAAAACAAGGGTATAATGGACGATCTGGCTTAGGCAAAAATAAACAAGGAATTGTGGAGCCAATTGCACCTAACCAAAACCTGAAGCATCATGGCTTAGGTTAAAGACCACCTACAGAAGGCATTACAAGTACCTCGTTACCCTCTAATATTCATGCTTGTATTTATAACAAAGTTGAGACATTTGAGGATCTCCATTCAAACATGGACTCAAATGACTATGAGTAGAATTCCCCACACACCACCAACACCTTACATCTGAACACTTCCATTTCCTGACTATCTTTACACAATAGACCCATAGATCGCAGAGCTTAGATTGAGGAATTTTGGAACTGATCTTAACCTTCATCCTCATCCTCATAAAAAGCCTATGAATCAGTGATTAATTTGTATGTCAATATAATTGACCGAGCTCCCAATCTCTTCCTTCCAAACCAAGGATATCATAGCCTTGGTTTATACTAACCTTATTGATTGGGAACAACAAAATCCACCAACCATAAGCGTTTTTGAGAATCATGAAGCTATTGTTAAATTATTTGGACTAAGACAAGGCATACCTATCCAGGAGACCACAAGGAAGGTTTTAACATTGAATTGGATAGAACAACGTACTTTGGGGAGTTATATCAATCCTCTAGTCATAAAATTGAAAAATAAAATGTAAGGCTATTAGGTGAAAATAAAAAGACACCTTCTAGCTGCAAAATAGTAAAAAAAAAGGCGTATCCAAGGGTGAAAACCTCTCTAAGGCACTCAAGAATGGAGATATTGATATACTCCCCACTACTTAGGAAATATCACCACTACTCGTGGAGAAAAAAATGACAATCAACATTAACACTAAAGAAACACAAAGAATAATCCACTTGGCAGAGTCGTTAACACTAGAGGAAAGAGAACAATTTGTTCAATTCTCTAAGGACATACAAATCAACTTAGCTTAGTTGTACACTCACATGCCTAGGTTAGATCTATAATTAGTACTACACCATATGCCACTAAAGTTGGGGGAAAACCTATATACAAATAGAAGCTCCACAAGATGCATCTGAAGATTGCACTATTGGTGAAAGAAGAATTGAAGAAACTACTGGATGTAGGGTTTGTAAGGCCTGTTGACTATGTCGATTAGATCTCAAATTTAGTACCTATATCCAAATCCTATGGAGCCATAAGAATTTTTACTGACTTTGGGGATCTCAATTTGGCTTGTCCAAAAGATGACTTCCCCTTACCGAACATCGACATGATTGTTGATCTCACTTAAGGGTATAAGATGTTTTCTCTCATGGATGGTTTCTTTGGATGTAATCAGATCAAGATTGCACCAGAAGATCAACAAAAAATAACTTTCACTTATGGATGGGGAACTTACTATTGGTGTGTCATGCCCTTCAATTTAAAAAATGTTAGTTCCACATATCAGAGATCAATGACAACTATTTTCCATGACATGATGCATATCATAATGGAAGACTATATTGATGCCATATTGGAAAAATCCCTAGAGAGGAATCTACATTTATTAGTATTAGGGCCAGTCTTTGACAGACATAGGGAATACAAAGTAAGGTTAAACCCAAAGAAGTGTGTCTTTGGAGTCACATTAGGGAAGTGTTGGGATTCATTGTCTCCCACAGAGAAATAGAGATTGATCCCAGAAAGGTTCAAGCCATGAATAACATGCATCCACCAACAACTTTGAAGAACTTGAGGAGTCTACGGGGAAAACTACAATCAATAAGATGATTCATTTCATAGCTAGCTGACAAGTGTCATTTGTTCCAATACTCATTACACAAAGATGTAAAATTTGCATGGACAGAAGATTGCTAAAATGCATTTCAATTATTGAAAGATTAACTTCTCTCAACACTGGTTTTAGTAGCACCCATTCCAGATCAACCCCTATTTTTATACATCTTGGCTACAAAGCACTCATTGGGGGCATTATTAGCACGTAATGATTTAGAAGGAAAATAAAGAGTCATCTACTATATCAATTGAACACTTGTGGCTTATGGAATAAATTATACTGCAATTGAAAGAGCATGTTTAGATGTACTTTTTGCTTCCAAAAAGCTCAAAAACTACATGTCAAGTCACAAGATAATCTGGAATATCTATTGAGTAAAGCCACATTAACAGGGTGACTCACCAAATGGGTCATGATACTCAGTGAGTTTGATATTGATTATATGGATAAAAAAATAATAAAAGGACAAGTTATTACCGACCAACTGGCAGATGCATCATTACCTTTTAGTCATCTGATGTTGATAGAGTTTCTAGATGAAAGCATATTTTCTCTCAAGGAATAGAAACAGTGGAAATTATACTTTGACTGTTAGGAATAAGGTGTCTCAACCTTGGATAATTCCTATTCTTATTATTTGTTTTGTAAAATGTATTTCTTGCAAATAATGTTGATGTGTCGGCATCTTGAATTGTGTGTAAGGAGATCAT
>MU225366.1:1128621-1147095 GCA_018584345.1 Thuja plicata
GGTATATCATTGTGTCATTCTCTGTTTTCTGTATGCATGGTATGTGGTTGCAATATATTTGTTAAAGTAGTTAATGAATCTGTAATTGTAAGGATTGAAAATAATTTGCACAATACTTTCCTATAGATATTAGCGTAGGAAGTTGTTTCCGCACCTAAGTTTCCTTACATTGACAACTCTCACACACAAAAGGGATCAAACACTGGCATAGTATTTATCACTCCGCAAGGAGACTCCATTCCTAGGTCCTACAAGATGAGCATTGACTGCACCAACAATATATCCGAGTATGAAGCACCGATCATAGGGCTCAAAATTGTTGTCTAGTGGAAGATCCAACAAATACAAGTGTACGGGGATTCTCAACTAATTATCAACCAAGTTAACATCAATTATGACACTAAGGATGACAAATTGATTCCATATAAGGCCATGGTGGAAGACACCAAGCAACATTTTGAAATGATGACATTTGAACAAATCCCAAGAATCAAGAACAAATAAGAAGATGCAAAGGATACTGTAGGATCTTTGCTCGACATGTTTCCAAATGTGACACATTGTGATTTCATGGCTGCACGACTCACTATCCCTGCCTTTGAAGTCCCCAAGTATGAGGTTGTGTGTGAAATTGTTGGTCCCAATTCTCCTTGGTATCAAGATATATACACTTACTTAACACTATTCCCCTTGAATTATCCCAAAACCAAAAGAAGTCCTTGATAAGGCAAGCCTCTTGTTACATGATCATTGTCAAAACACTCTATCAACGTAGTCTGGATGAAACACTCCTTAGATGTCTCAACTTGGAAGAATCACAAACAATGATATAAGAAGTACACAAGGGAATTTGTGGTGCTCATTCTAGTGTCTTGACCTTAACCAAGAAGGTTTTAATAATTGTGTATTATTGTCCTACAATGCAAATAGATGCTTTCTTATTTGTGCAAAAGTGCAAAAAGTGTCAGATTTAGGGAACCTCATCCATGCACCTTCTTAGGAGTTACAACCACTAACATCAACATGACCCTTTTCACAATGGGGGTTTGACCTAGTTGGCAAGATTCATCCCTTATACTCTAATGGTCATAAGTACATAATCATAGCCAGTGAGTATTTTACAAAGTGGGTTGAAGCAATTACAATGACCTACACCAATGACAAAAAAATTTCCAAGTTTCTTTTGAACTATATCATAAGTCATTATGGTGCTCCACAAACCATCATTACGGATGATGGACCCCCCTTCAAACATAAACTAGTAGATGAGATTTGCAAAAATTTTTGCATCCACCATAGCTATTAATCACTATATTTCCCCAAGATAACGGTCAGGATGAGGCTACGAATAAAACTATTATAAAAATCCTTAAAAAGATAGTCAATAAAGGTGGTTGGGACTGACATCTCCAACTCAACCTCACCTTATGGGCATACCACACTAGTTTCCATACTCCCATAAGAGCCACTCCATACTCCCTAGTATTTGGTACCAATGTTATATTTCAAATAGAGTTTCAACTCCCATCATTGCACGTATCACTTCAACACATCATTTCAAATGAGGACTACAGGGTATCTCGACTACAGGAACTAGAGTTGCTTTATGAAAAGAGACAAAAGGAACTAACACACTTGCAAGCATATCAACAATGTATTAGGAGAAGCTATAACAAAAAGTTCATTCCCAAAGCTTTTGAAGTTGGTGACCTGGTACTAATGGAAAATTAGAAAAATCAAATGGAAAGAGAAAAATCAAGAAAGTTTGAACCAAACTAGTTGGGGCCTTACATCATCACAACAACCTATGGGTCTAGAGCATATAGTATACCCACATCATAGGGCCATCCTCTATCAGACCCCATCAACAAATTGCATCTGTGCAAGTACTATTCATTACTCTCAGAGTAGACCTATTTCAAAAATAAAAAAAAATAAAAATTGTTACCTTGGTGAAAACCTGACAATCAGGCATCTTCGGTGACACAAAAATAGAAATACAAGAGAAATAAATTCATCCTATGGTGAAAACCACTTTGGTGGTGCCTTGGGAAAGTGCCATGGTGAAAACTGGGCAATTCAGTGCCATATGTAAAGATCATTTCTCTACCATCTATCATAAATTTCTCTGGTTTCACTTGTCATTTCACCTCATATTCCACAATAAACTTTGTCATGGCTTGAGATTTTTCAATTGTACTTGTCCCACCATCTTATATTCAACACAAAGTCAATCCACCATGGCCATTTCGTAATAAATTGCCCATTTTGTCCTAACTGGGGGCACCCCAATGTTATGATCCATCAAGTTCTGAAAAAATACCTAAACATCATAAAAATTTCTGAAAAAATACCAAAAAAATAAAAAAAATTAGAAAAAAACTGAAAATTTGGAAAAGGCCTTCAAAAAAGTTCAAAAAAATTTGTAAAAAATCCTGAAAAATTGTCACAAATAATAAAAAAGTTTGAAAATGTGAGAAAATTTTGCAATAAATCCCCTTTGTATATCAATCCAATCCTTACGCATTTCAAAATAGGCATTGAACAAAGCCATACAAAAAGTCTCAGCTTCAATGAAACCAAGTCAAAACAGTCAAACTTATCAGAAAGTCCTAAGTCAAATTGATCGCACTGTCTTATATGTCAACCGAATCCCAGAGAAAAGTCTTTTGTCAAACAGTCGTGTTATCTTAGACAAGGGGAGGAACACTCAAAAATAGATGAGGTGGTATTATACAAGGTACCTGAATCTTGAAACCATACAACATCAACAAAATGTCAAAATTCAATGTCCAAACTACTACAAAAACATAGACACATAATCACTATGGTTGCTTACTTGTTGAGTCAAGTTGGTCTTATTATGTCTTGATTTTTGCAAGTCATGTTCTTGTGCAACTCCATGAATCCATAAGTGATTAGAGATGTCAGGATGGTTCATGACTTATCTTTTTGTCTATTGTACATGGGATGCTTGTCATGAAGTCTTAAAAGAGTGTTTTAGGTGTATGTGGTAAGAGCCTTCACATCCACATGAGATATCAAATTACAAAGCATGTTGCAATGGATAAATAGGTTGTGATGCGCTACACATACCTCGACCCTTAATGCCTGACCTAGATGGATCAGACCACATCCCTTGTCTGTTCAAAGTGCTTGTTAGAATGCAAAAGGATAGTCATGGCTAGATCATTAATATCTTGGTATGATGTTATTCAAAGTTGTTTTAATAAAAGTGGCTCAATGATGAAAGAAATTGCTCAAATCAGTTGGAATTCAAAGCTGGTTAAAAAGAAATTCAGGTTTCAATCAATATTCATTCTCATTCTCTCTCATTTCCTATCTATCACTATTAACAATTCTCTTTGTCAGTCCTAACAAAAATCCTTAAGATAAAGTATCATGATACAATAAAAAAAAATTAAAAATCTTGCATGTTAGTGTGCATAAATCATAAATCATACATATAATACCCATCATAATGCATCCATCCATCATATAAAAACACATATAAATCATTTAGCATTTACTATCATCTAATCTAGATCACATCTAATCATATCATAAGAAAAATGCATATGAAAATCCATGAAAACATTAAGTGCATGACATCACATCATAACAGAAAATGCATACATAAGAAGGAGCATATCATAAACCATGGATTCTCATAGACATCATGTGCATCACATTAAGCATCAAGTAAAGTAGATCATAACCACATCATGGTACAATGTCATAAGGAGAGTTCGCAAGCTCGCAAAATATATGCAAAAAAGTGTCTATATAGAATCAACTGGTACTGTCTCCGCCCTCTGGTCCACGAGGCCTAGGTGGTGCTGAACTAGAAGTCCCAACCCCAGTATGTCTTAGAGTAACACCTTTCACTAACGGTGATTCTCTACTAGGTTGCATCGCTACTCTAAGATCTTTGAGTCCGTTGAGACCGATGAGAGGGGGTGTAACTGGGAATCCTCTATGTAATAGGCACAACCTACTCATATGCCCCTCACTAGTAATCTATCTCCCTCTGCATATCTCAAGCCTATCTAGTAGCATTTGTACCTACTTGGAAGTATTTATCAATAATCCGTTATGTAGTGGCATCTTGTACACTACCAATGAATGTCCTCACCTTAGACTCTGCCACCTGAGCTCTAGCCTCTGCCACCTGCGCTCTACCCTCCACTGCTTGTATCTCTGTCCTCATGCTATCTCGCTCTACATCCATCTCCCTCTCCATCCTCCTCTCTAAGGAAGACTCCCTCCCAACATACCAATAGCTCTCTATATTCACCACACTTTCCCTACCATATGCCTCCACAACCCTAGCCTCTGCTCGAGTCAACCTCCTCGGTAATCCATCACACTGACCCTGCAAATCCCAATAATGTTGTCTAAGACTATCTATATCTACACTGTCTATATCAAAACCCTCTCCCACTGATCTGACAGGTACATCCCAAACTGGTTCATCAAATCCCCCCATCACAACATCCATAAGCCCTGTATCATCACCACCTATGACTACATCCACCAGATTGGTCTCATCACCTCCTACCACATCCTCCATCTCCTCATCACTGTTGGAGGATCTAGTGGTACTATTGCTCATGATCTCCTCTAAGCTATTCCTGATCACATCAACACATGCATCCTCCTCTCCCCTCCCTCTATTATTGCTACTACTAGTGCATCATTGGGAGGAATAAATGGGGAAACCCCAATAGTAACTCCTCCACCATCTCCACCATATCCACCATCTCCACCATCTCCATCTCCACCACATCCATCTTCTCAACCAACGTCTCTCCCTCCTTGTCCTTTGTCTCTCCCTCCTCCTCCTCCTCCTCCATCTCCCCCTCTTCCTCATCCTCCATCTCTCTCTCCTCCCCCCCAACCACCACCATCTCCACCACCACCACCATCACCTCTCCCACCTTATCCTCTCCCTCCTCGACCACCCCATCATGCTCTCCTCTCATGTCTCCCATGTTTCCTCCTTAGTTTTCAGGCTTGTCAATGACGCTCCAACCATAGGTCTCAACCATAACATTGGCGCTCCAAAACCTAACTCGGCAATAAGAATAGGGAAAAGAAAATCCCCCAGGGCTAATCCACAAAGTAAGGAAAAATCTGAAAATATCTAATATGACTTGGCCCCAAGCCATGACTGAAAATCAGGAAGCCGCTTAAGTGAATTCGGTCCCACCACTTATTTGAACAAAAGACTTTTCAAACTCAAAAAAAATGGCTAAGTATGGAGAAGAAACATACTACAGCCTTATTAGGAGAATTAAGAACTGCGATAGAGAAGCGACATGACATTATCTACTGTACATGCACACAAATATATAACTCATTTGTTGCACAAAATATGGTGTATGGAGAAGGGCCTCACAATACGCAGGATGTAAACCTCAAATATGCCGGCTTACATTGCCCTCTTGAGCTGGCTAGGAGGGATGTTCGACAACCTATCTTGTAGGAGAGAATTGTAATAAATGGCTTAAGGAGGCTCTTCAGGATTCCTCTTCACCGTGAGTGTGATCAATCTGGCAAGTTACAGAGAATGTAAAGGGTGGTGGTAGGCATGGAGATCAACCTTATTTTTTCATATTTCATTTTTTCCACAATTTTCTTGTTTTGATGCATAACTTATTTATACATTTAAGTTATTTCGCCATGCAATATGAAACTTAGGCACCTGTTGTAAATTCTTTTATGTTTGAAATTTTAAGACTTCAAGAGGCATCTACGATCTATTAATTTTTTCCTACATGATCATAAATGGACAATCAAAAGCTGCAAGTCATAATCACGAAAAATTCAAAATCATATTTACTGTGAAACTCTACTATCCAAAAGAGGACAATGTCCCCATCCCCATCCCTGAGCGGCTGTACCCCTACCTTCAATTTTTGGAGACTACATTTTTTTATTTATATGTTACTCACATATTCTAAATTTAATTGTAAACTTGTCAGCCATGTCCTTTCCACATACCTGCAATTTCTGGTGATTAAAATTATATATAGTATAGTTGTACCCTAACTCCTTTACTCTAATTAAAATGGTGTCTTGAAACTGTATTGGTATACATATCCCATGTCTCTAGGTTACTATTTTCAATGTTCATTTTTATTTGCATATCCGAACCTTCAACTTTTTTTAATTTAGAAACATCATAATTTTCAATAACATTATATTTGTCTTTTATAGTACTTCATGACTTTATTGAAGAGGTCACTGCAATATGGGAAAGGCAATAGTTCCGAAGTGTCTCGATGTTTGTAGTCACACCAACTAAACATGTTTTGAAGTCTTGCATTCTTTTCTTTCATGTCTTCCTCTAGTGTCTGAAAAAATTAGGGGTCCATACAAGTCACTTCAAAATATTTCCAAATGCTTAAAAGAGTGGCACTTCATCAGACACGCAACTCCAAAAATACATGCTCAAAAAATATAGAATATAATTAAACTACCGAATCACCTACCAAAATTAGACATGAAAGTGAAAGCTAAATAAAGAGGCAACCAAACCCAGAAAAAATTCCAGCAAGTGTCCAGCATCCAGTGGTAATGATGATGTAGTGGAAAACCAGAGTAGCTCCAAATCTGATATTGCCTATTTTTCTAAAAGAACCTTCACTTGATTAACAGAAACTTGTTTTTCCTTAAGAATTTGCCACTTTTTGACATAAAATATATAAATATTATTTTGGGGAAAAAAAGTACTGGAATTTTTTATAGTTCCATATGATACAAGATTTGCCATGATTGTGTATGCTTTCTACTCATCAAAAGAAAAAACGAGTTGCCATGATTTGTCACATTCTCCTTAAAAAAAGGCTAGTAAAAACCCCATTGGGCATGCTCCCACTTATTAAAGCAGAATCACAATCCATAAATCAGCAATTCAAAATGAACCTTGGTCTCCATTTAATTAATAGAAAAAAATTCCTCATTGAGAATTTGTGAGCTTTTTATATAGAATTTATTAAATGAGATCTGTTGGAAAAGAAATTGGAAATTTTTAAGAATTCCATATTGAAGAAGACTCACCTCAACCTTCTCTTCAAAAGATTGTTAGTTAAAACCCCACTGGGCATGCTTCAAATTGTTAATCAAATACATAAATCAGCAATTGAGATGATATTTGGGGGAAAAAGAATTGGAAAATTTTGAAAATTCCTCAACAAACAATATTCACAACAATTTGGGGGTGACTCATTTAGATCATCAGTTGAAACACTTCATTGGTGAGGCTGCCACCAAAGTTCAAACCCTGCTGGGCCATTGTGCTCGCAGGTCATTGAGCTCACAGGGTTGAATGGGTTGAATTTGTAGAGTGTTTGGCAGTTTAAGAGATTGTCCTCCAAAAATCACCACTCATTTTGACGTAGTTAAGGTACAAAGGACCCAAGAATGGACAGTCCAACCTTGCAACATACAACATAAACAACACAATGGAAACACAACACTATCAATTCATATTCATCAATAATATGAAATTACACCAAGCATGTCAGGCTGTAAAGCCTTCCCAGTTACGACCAGATATAAAACAACAACAAGACTTGGATCTTCTCACTAATCCGCCCAAGCCCACAATGCACCGAGCTACAATAAGCTATCACATTTAGCTTCCAAAACTACAACTAATACCTCTCTACTTAGAGCTCCATGAGACTTGGATTTGCGCATAGATCTACCCAAGCTCATCTCTATCCTTCTTATGATACTTAGCTCCTCCAAAACCTCCTCCTACAAACTCTACCCAACCCTCAATTCATACAACACAGCCACAAGTCGGCTTTACAAATGAAATAAATCAAATAAACAACAGTCGGCTTCAAGAACATAACACCCAACGTGTTATCCATTAGTTATCATCCAATGATCATTATATTGCATAGGAGAGTGAACCAAATTAGATTTAGGTACTCACACTTCCAATGGTCGATCCAAAACTTGAGGAACACAACCCCAAATAAAATGCACTAGTCGGCTAGCCCAAAAAATCAGAATAACCCCGGCGGTGATCAAGAACACTGAAACCAAGCCACTTAGTGAGAGGCACAACTGATCCAAACTCCACCAAATAGACACTACTGAGTAGTATGCTACAGAGAAAGACACCACTGATCTAAACATACCGAACAACTACCACCGAGCAGTGTATCTCCGAGCAGAATACCACCGAATAAAGAGCACCACCAAGCACCACCGAGCACAGTCACCGAGTTCATTGGTGAAGCAACGCATCTTCCAATCGAGAACTACCACCAAAGTGTCTGAGCACCTCAAGTCTCCAACCAAGATTTCCACCAAAAAACAAAACCAAACCAAAACATATTTTTGGTGATACAAGATTGCCAACTACCCTAGGATGCTCCTACATTAGACACCCCAGGTGCAAAAATATGTTCTCAGTATCTCGACAAACATCTATTTGGATTCATCACAGGGATCCCAAACTTGTCCTTCGAGTCCTTAGATGATACACTCACGACTCGGTTCTTCTTTTGCTTCCTTTTACCACTATTGCCTTCAGATCTTTGAACACTCATGTCTACACTAACCTCTGCAGCTCTCTCAGATCTCCTTCCAATGCTCAAGTTCCTCACTCTTTTGTCTTCATCCTTCAAAGGAGTCAAAGTAAATCTCTGCCCGTCTTTTAGAACAGTAATGAAATTTCTTTTATAGTCATGAATAACCTCTTTATCATACTGCCAATGCCTCCCAAGTAAAACATGACAAGAAATCATATTCACAATGTCACATAATACTTCATTTCTAAAAGAACCAATGTGTAAACTCACCATGAATTGTTCTTTATCCTCTACTGCATGATCGTCTTGCAACCAACTTATCTTATAAGGACAAAGATGTTTCAACCTCCTCAAACTAAGCTTCTAAACCATCTCCTTAGAAACCAAGTTATCGGTACTTCCTGCATCAATAATCACCTTACAACATTTACCACCAGACTTACACACAGTCTTGAACAAACTTCTCCTTTGACAAGGATCAACTTGCTTCTTGGTTAGCAATGTTATTCTAATCATCAAATTCTCACCATCCACATGTTCAACTATGTTCTCAACAATAGGATCCCCTTGAGTTACCAGAATCTGCTTACAGTGAAAAGCTTTATGCCCATTCTGTCCAAACTTAAAATAAGTACCTCTGAATTCACCTCTATCACTTCCTCTCCTCGGTTCAACAGGTTTCGGTTGCTCCTCAACTCTCAGTTTATCTTTTACCGACTATTCTAATTTCTCCTTCCCTCGGGTGTTACCATGATGTCTCCTCTTCAACTTATCTTCTACCTTCAGGGCATACTAGTAAGCATCCTCCACTGAGTCAATCTTCAACATACCAATCTCATGCTAGATATTTAATCTTAGTCCATTAACATACCTCGCCACCTTCTCCTTATAAAGTTCTCTATGTTTAGACCGAATAGTCAACTTATACAACTCCTCGGTATAGTCTTCTATAGTCATCTCCTTCAGCTTTAGGTTTTGCAACTTCTTGAACAACTCAAGTTCATAATCAACAGGAATGAACTTAGTCTTAAGTTTTTCCACCATCAATCTCCACCGATTGATCTTCATCTCACCTTCTTCTTCTCTATCTTTGTGCAATTCTTTCCACCAAAGAGCAACATGTCCCTTCAAATTAGTTTTTGCCAACCTCACTCTAATTGGATCTCCAATGTCTCCATCTCAGGGTAGCTTTCTAACTCACCAATCTAATCAATCAGATCCTCAGGTCTAAATGTACTTGAGAAATTGGAAACCTCCATTTGGTAATTGATACTTAGCTGAGCACTAGATCTCTGTAACCAATCAATTTTTTCTTCACCAAATCTCTCTATCCGATCGACTTTTTCACCTCCACTAGATTCAGTTGTTTCAAAGTCTTCAGTAACTTCTTCATAACCATAATATATTATATGACCTCTCTGCAATCCAACAACAACATTTATGATACCTTCCATGACTTCATTCTTCAATTCAATCATTTCACTACGAATCTCCTCTCACAGTTCCTCCATCTGATCAATCAACCTAAAGTTTAGTCTTCTAGGAGGCATCTTCAAAACCTTAGTGCAACTGCCTCTGATCGATGATTTGTTCACCATGGAGATACCAAGAATCACAACCCTCTACAACAAATCCAAGTTTTGAACATGAATTTTCAAACATCGCCATCATCGACCTCACTCTGATACCACATGGCACAATCAAGGTACGAATGATCCAAGAATGGACAGTCCAACCTTGCAACATAGAAGACAAACAACACAGAAAAATACAACATAGAGATATAACACCAATATAAATTCATATTCATCAATAATATGTAATTACACCAAATATGTCAGGTTGTAAGGTCTTCCCGGTTATGGCTAGATACAAAACAACAACAAGACTTGGATCTACTCATAGATCTGCCCAAGCCTACAACGTACCAAGCTATAATCAGCTATCACATTTAGCTTCCAAAACTACAACTAATACCTCTTTGCTCAGATCTCCACAAGACTTAGATCTGCGCATAGATCTACCCAAGCTCATCTCTAGCCTTCTTCTGATACTTAACTCCTTCAAAAACCTCCCCCTACAAACTCTACCAAACCCTCAATTTATACAACACAACCACAAGTCAGCTTTACAAATGAAATAAATCAAATAAACAACAATCATCTTCAAGAACACAACACCCAATGTGTTATCCATCAGTCAACATCCAATGGTCATTAAATTTGCATAGGAGAGTGAACCAAATCAGATTTAGGTCCTGACACCTCCAACGGTCGATCCAAAACTTGAGGAACACAGCCCCAAATTAAATGCACCAGTCAACTAGCCCAAACAATCAGAATAACCCTGTCGGTGATCAAGAACACCAAAACCAAGCCACTCTATGAGAGGCACAACCAAGCTGAACTCCACTGAATAGACACCACCAAGAAATATGCTACCGAGAAAGACACCACTGAGCTGAACACACCGAACAGCTACCACCAAGCAGTGTATCTCTGAGAAGAATACCACCGAACACAAAACACCACCAAGCACCACCAAGTCAAATCACCGAGTCCTTCCGTGAAGCAACACATCTTCCAACTGGGAACTACCACCAAAGTGACCAAGCATCTCAGGTCTCCAACTGAGCTTGCTACCAAAAACCAAAACCAAACCAAAACATATTTTTGGTGATACAAGATTGCCAACTACCACAAGATGCTCCTGCATCACAGTCATCATCCTTGCATTTGTCATCTGTGACCTCACTGCCATCTCGACGATGCCAATGTGGTGAACTATGCCATTGTGATCTATATAGGGATAATAGGTCCCCAACCTCTAACATCCATAACACATCTCGCAAATTGAGAAGATCCCACCGACACTCTCTGCCTCTTACCAAATTGTCTCATAACCTTGTCTGGTAACTGTATCTTGATAATCCTCAAGTACTAAGTAGATAAACCAACCAAGTACCTCTCTTGTCTGCAGTATGGGAGATGCTCATCCTCGTCATCCCACACAAGACAACCAATGTATGGTCTCCACTTGAACTCCTACAAGGTATCTAATAAATGTCTCCAATACCTCACATGGCCTACATGCCTGTGAACCACTACCTCATAGTAGTATACACAAGGCTTTCCTGGTTGTGTCCCTGATCTGTCAATAATCAGTTGAAATACAACAATACGTTGAAATGACCACAACTATAAAAGTGTGACCCCACATCCTGAACTCTATGATCTATGATAAGCTATGCCATGAAGTTGATGGTATAACATAGCTAGAACACATGGTCCACATACATAAATTGTCCTCCACTGCCACATCTCACTGACAATCTCCCCCACCCAACATGAAACCCATAACCTCTCTTATCCAGTACCAGTACACCTGCAACAACTATGCACAACATCGCGAAGTATGGATCATATCCCACCATGTCTCGCCACCATCTAATCTCATATCCACTGATACCCAAATCATCCACTTAACAATCAAATAGGTCACATAATGTTGCTCTACCAGTCGGAAATGAGTACATAACTATCTCCCCATGAATAGGAATCCTTAGTATACGGTAAACAACCTCTAATGTCATTGTGCACTCTCCAGTAGGAAGGTGGAAGGAAGAAGCCATCACTCACAAAAGATGGTAACAAGGCCCCTATTTTCCCTAATCTCAGGCATCAATGTAACATTCAATAATCCAAGGCTACCTAAGTGCTCTTGCTCAACGTTAGAAAGTCTATGTCTATATGATAAGGGGTCAGGGTGGCTCTTCCATGTTAGGACGACATCATCCCTAATCTACATATGCAAAAAACTCACACAATCAGTCTACATGTAGTCAATTAAGTCTACCATATATCTACGTTATGTCATTCATCCACATTAATAGTAATTTTTAATTTATTTTATACAACATAAGATCAAAATAAAGTCAAAATTGCATTCATTACATCTAGAATTCATTCATTTTTTATTCACTGGACCAAGCGTGTCATTTCATAGAGGCATATGCGGTTCAATTATAGCATTAACATAGAGAGGCAAGTGTGTCACACACTTCCCCTAAGTGCAGTGAACGAGCACCTCAAGTGTGTCATTTTCCCTCTAAGTGCGAACCAGTTATTAAAAGCCCTAAATCTAAGTGCATCACTTGACACCTATGACTGCATCGATTTTGACCTATAAGTGTGCCTTTCTATCCCAAAATTGTCTGACTTGGTATAGAAAAAATTATAAAAACAAGGAAAAATACAAGCAAAAAGTGTGAAACTTACCGGAGGTGGAGCGTCAGCTGGACATTGATAGGTCCTAACTCAATCATTGATGTGGACTCCGTCCTCGTAGCCCGCCATTGCTCTCTAAAAACTCAAAAAATGCTCCTTCCACTCCTAGATCTCCAAAAGATCAATGTGCACAATGAATTAAAAATGACCCTCCAAACCCTTTTTTATATCCCCAACCCACCTTGATGGACGTGCACACCTTGCACTTCTATTGGTCATGATGTCTTTAACCTTCCCGAGTCCATAACTTTCACATATGACCTCCATTTTCCAATCCACAAATTGCGTTGTGATCCTGGTCACGATGTCAACCAAATGAGCCCTCCATCCCATTTTTCACTCATTTCCTTGAGGGGGTACCATGATAACTAGTTATTGACACTGTTTCACAGGGGCATATCAGGGCATATTTTTATCAATTATTCTTTGAAATAACACTTCAAAACGTATTATATCAAAGAGGGGTAAAATGTAGACACTTAAAAATATCTAGTTGCTTTAACACACTGAATTTACTAATATTCTTCTTCAATTATTATAATCTTTATTATTAAATTAATTGACGTCTTTCCACTATAATCTAAATTCAAAATCATCATTTCTCTATAATTTCACCATTAAGTGATTTCAATTGATTACCTAATTATTTCATCAATTATTCATTTATACAGTAATTGAATAATTATCATTATTTAATTATTCCCTATGTTATTAAAATTTATTAAATAATCATATTAATTAATTAAATGCTTCTAATTTTTTATTTATCGATAGTCGCTTTTGACTGGAGCTTTGAACCAGTGGGGTCACATTAGGGGGACCTCATCCCCTTGAAGATAACATCGATGCTATCGAGGCATTAACACCTCCAAGTACATATACTCTCAATTTTTATGCCGCCTTTAGAAGCATCCTTATCTCCCCACCTTATCTCTCCATGTCTTGAGTGTCACCTTATCACTCCACTGCTCATTGCCTCCTTATGACTCCCAGGTTAAACTCCTTATATCTCCCATTCAGTGAAACATCAATAAAAAATAACTCCAATGCACTTGACCTATCTAGCAGTCACTACCAACACGTCACACACACCTTATACCTCCCGAGCATCTCCTTGTATCTCCCATGCTACAGACGAGCCCTCTTATCTCTCCAAATTTCTCTTCGTAACCACCTCATCACTCCATCCATGTTGGCAGCGAACCCAAACATCCTGTGACATCTCCAGTCTTTGTCGTCAATGTACATTGATATATGCATCCACTATCTTCGGTAGTCGTGCAAGCATTGGTCCGCCATGAACATCGGTGGTTTAAGTCCTATATCTTCGTGCAAACTGGGCTGGCAATCAGGGTGATTTGAACACATGACTTGTATCCACACAGGCTTGTAACTTAACTGTTGCACTATGAGGTGAACCCCAATTAAATGCTTCTTATTATTATTACATTTATTGTAATAATTAAACCACTTTCCATCTCATAATTAAATAAATAATATTTATTTAATTAAACCAATTGTTCCTCTCATAAATAAATAAGTAATTATTTATTTATATATATCCTGACATGTGCAAATAAATAAATTCTTTTATTTATTTAAATCATATTTATCCTTCCAATTATGAGTTTGAGTTAACTCCACAATTCTCTCTCCTAACTCATCAATCAAATCAATTATCTATTTAATCTATGTAGTCTTCTATTCCACCTCATCAATAATTATCTATCTATAAATAAAATTATATCACCTACTTATCTATTAAATATACTATTTTTATATAATATTTACTAAAACTAAAATAAAAGAACTATAGAAACAAGTGCCAACGAAGTATTTGCCTAATAATTAATTATAATTCTAATATTAAATATAATTTAATAATGTATAATAAATTTTGTTAGAAGATAGTAATTTAATAATAATAGATTTTCTCAAACTATAAAATAATTTTAGTAACACTCTGGGAGAAACTAGTAAGTGCCTGGAAGAACATATTTCAAGTCATTGGAAAGAAACTTGCTATAGACATGAATAGGGAAGAAACTCTCTGGCAGAGCAGGTTCAATGAGATTGAGAAAGAGCTGCAGGACAAAGGCAATGATATCATTTTGGAAACTCATCTAGCCAGCACAAAGCACAATTTGAGACTCATACGGAGATATAAAACCCAGGGTCAGAAGATTAGGGCCAGAATGAATTGGATGGAAGAAGGTGACAAAGGCTCGGGGTACTTTTTCAATATTATCAGAGCAAAGCAAAAGAGAGAGATGATCAAAGAGATTCAATTGGGGGATACCCTCGCTAATGATCCAAAGAGCATTAGGAATACATTTCATCAGTTCTACAAAGAATTGTTTACCTCAGAGGTCACCCCTGACAGCCAAAATGCTCTTGAGCAGTGTCTTAATATTATACCCAAGAAGCTCACTATAGAGGATGTTGCAAATATTAGCAAACCTCTGTCCCTTGAAGATATCTCTACAACAATTGGGTCCTTTTCCAATGGCAAAGCTCCAGGACTTGATGGACTCCCGACAAAGTTCTATAAGGAGAATAGAGCTTGGGTGGGACCAAAACTTCTGGGACTTTACGAGGAGGCTTTTAAGAAAGGTTCCCTAGGTCTGAACGTTAATAAAGGAATGGTTAAGCTCCTCCCTAAGATAGGTGATAAGACTCTAGTGAAGAATTGGAGGCCTATCACCCTTTTAAATCTCTCATATAAAATTCTGGCTAAACCCTAGCCAGGAGAATTGCCCCTTTGTTGAACAGGTTTATTTCATCCACACAGACTAGTTTTATTCAGAGTAGGTACATTCTGGAGAATCTTGTCACTAGCTGGGAGGCAATGCATTGGGCTAAATCAGAAGGACAAGAGGTAGCTATGGTATTACTAGATTTTTAAAAAGCATATGATAAAATAGAGTGGAACTTTGTACTTGGTATGTTGAGAGCTTTTGGATTTCCTGAAATATATTGCAAATGGATCAACCTTTTATTCAAAGATGCATCCATGGTCATTGATGTAAATGGGGAGATGTCTGACCCAATAGATCTGCAGAGATCTATCAGACAAGGATGTCCAATTGCCCCCTCATTATTTTTTATTGTTGCTAATACAATGTATTACATTCCAAGGGAACAAAATATGGGCTCCTCAATCAAGGGCATCTCTCTCTCGAACAGTGAAGAACTTATTAATATTCAATTTGCAGATGATATAGTTGTTTTTCTAGGATTGACTGAGAGCAACTTTGACCGTGTTGTAGAAAGGATCAAATTTTTTTGCAAAGCTTTGGGTTCCAGAGTATCTCCACACAAATCCACAGTGCTTGGATGGGCTAATGAGCCTCCTGGCTGGCTAGAGGGTAAAGGGTGGCAGTGGGCTGGTCCGAACAAAATTGTAAGATACCTAGGGATACCTTTCTCAGTTGAACCAAACTTCGGGAACATGTGGGACTGGATTTATGATAAAATCAACAGGAAGCACATAAAATGGCAGACACAAACACTTTCTCTTGCTGGGAGAATGCAAGTGGTTCAAAAACTGTTATCTGCTCATCATATATACTATGCATCGACATGGCTTTTTACAAATTCACAGACTAATGTGCTAGAAAAGATCCTGAGAGACTTCCTATGGTCTGATGGTAAAGGGAACATGAAGAGGCACTGTGTGAGATGGGATTGGTGTTGCCAAGAGAGGAAGCATGGGGGGTTGGGGCTGAAAGATATCAAAGTTCATGGGGCTGCCCTGGCAGCCAAGTGGATTATTAAAGCCCTGTGGGGTGACGAACCATGGAAAATACTTATTAGAAATAACATTGAGAGATCCAGCATCAAGAAAGGGAAGCAGTGGAAAGATATCCCAATTTGTGACAAGGTTGTAGGAGAGTACAGTATGAAAATGTTTGGCTCCAAAATATTCCAATCCTTTTGGAAGGCCTGGACACAAGTGAGGAAGGGTATTGTAGAGAGGGGGGCTATAGGGGGTCCCCCATTATTTGTTGTTATAGATAGATCAATTTGGTGGGGGCTGTGCTACAATGGGAAACCATTGGCCCTCACTCAAAGCTGCTCTGCCAAAAGTTGGAACTTCAAAGGTATATCAAGGTTACAAGATCTATTGGTGGATGGGCATTTAGGGTCTTGGGAGTACATTAGCTCCAAATTCAATATCCCGGTTTCCCAAAAGAAAACATACACCCTCATAAAAAAAGCAGTTAATGGAGAAATTAAAGGGGTATTGATTGACTCAGCAACATATCTCAAGAAAAGTAAATGGAATGATGGTACTCTTCTCTCTGAGTCTTCCTCTAAATAGATGTATCACAGTCTAAAGGAGGAACCCTCTATCATCACACGCGTGACTCAGTGTTGGGGGATTGTTAATCCTTTTTGCAGTTGGCATTTTTTCTTTGAGTGCTTTTAGAAAGGCAAAGCTGAACCCAAGAAGCTTTGCTTTGGATGGTTAGTGTTGATCAAAAAACTAGCGGTGGGTCCAGTCATGTCATCGATTGGTCTATCCCCTATCATGTGCAGCTTGTGTAATACTGTTGAATCTTTTGAACACATTTTTTTTTAATGTGTATGCTCGGAAAGTCTGTTCTATTTTTCTTGGCTCTCCTTGTTTATGGAATTGTAAATCTAGTACCACCTGGTGTGAAATTTTGGCAGGTTATGTTGAAATGTTTGACTCCAAACTTAATTGCTTCTGGTTTACACTGATATGTGAGATTTTGTGGTTGCTTTGGAAGGATCGGAATAGAGAGATTTTCCAAATGGAAAGGAGGAACCCTACTGAGTTTAATGTTAAACTCACGCACTTTTATATCATGACACATGTATCCTTGGTGTTGAACATACCCAAAAGCAAGTTTATGATGCTGGTGAGAGAAGGCAGCATGATGATCCACAAGGACGAGGTTCAAACTGCAAAATACATTGTAGATCACCAAAGTTTTCTGGCACCTTCTAAGGTAGATGACCTAAACAACCTTCTGAAGTTAGATCAGACTGTTCCTAGAGTACAAATGAACAATGCGGTCAATCAATATAAATAGGAAAATTGGCTTGTGACAAAACTAGCTATAGACCGAGAACAGGGGACTACCCTATCTGAAAGTCAGGATGAAAGCTCATGGGTCCCGAGGGACACTAGCATCCAAAACGATGGATGAGAGTAAGGAATAGATGTTAGATCAATTTGGACTTGTACTTCTCTTGTTGTAAACCTGATGAACATAGTAGTTTAGATCTGTACAACAGGTCTTCTATATTGTAAATAGTTTAAAAGGCAGTAAACTCTATCTCACTCCCCCAATTTTGTAACTGTATATGTTATGGGGGTTGTGAGTTAATATTTCAGTCTCTGATACCTCATGTTATTGTTATTTTGTTTTAACTATCTTAATAGAAAAATATAAAATTTGTATAGTGTACACTTATGAAACAAGTGCCACGTAGTGGCCTGTAGTTGCAGTAATTAGTTATAATTTTAATTATATATGTAAATTTAATTTTAATTTTATTATTAATATTAATTATATTTTAATTAATAGTTATTTACTAAAATAAAATTATTATAGATTAAAAATTAAATGATATAGTACTTTTATATTATATATTATAGA
>MU225366.1:1154801-1177085 GCA_018584345.1 Thuja plicata
CTTTTCTCGATCGAAAGGTAGGGTACCTGCTACTCTCTAACCGCTAATAGAATCCCTTGGCCTAGTGGATAGCTGTTGATCTTTGCCGTGCTCTCTTAGCCGTAGAAGGTGGGCAACGGCAACTATATATCTATAATCTCCAATTATTTTTTTATACAATTGTGGCTTTCCCACCTTTTGTCCAGAAGACCTTGGTTTTCCAAGCATTTATAACTTCACCCTGACATTTTAGAGAAAAGTCTGGACTACTGGGTCATTAATGGGTCGACGGTCAAGCTAGAAACGTAAGGCCGGCGCAAGAAAAACCCTCTGCGAGTCAAGTCAAATGCCGTGAAATTCTGGGTTATTGTGGATTGAAATGGCCGACCAAAGAAATCACAGCCATAAATAACTTACCCAATTCATTTGAATTTTGCATTAATGACTTCACAGGGTTAAAGAAGTTTCAAATCCTGAAATTCCCTACATTCAGGAATTTGCTGATTTTTGTTTTGCCACTCCGTCGAGTTTCAGAGGCATTGAAGAACAATTCCAGTTGTTGTATGGGATAGAATGGCGAATGAGGAATTTAGAAATGCCAAGACATCAGTATGGTGGGATTTGGAGAAGTGTCCAGTGGCGTTTGGGGTGGATCCTCATGCGATTGCGCGGAATATAAGGTCGGCACTGTCCAAGTGTGATTACAAAGGCGCAGTCTCCATCACTGCCTTTGGAGACACTCGCGCGTTATCGCCAACTATACAGCGTGCCCTCTCCAGCACAGGGGTCGCTCTCCACCATGTGCCATCTGGTATTTTCTATTTCCGCTCTGCGTGTTATTTACATTTCTTTTTGTTTGAAGGATAAACACACTGCTTTAGGTCTGGACTAATTAGCCCTTTTAGACTTAGTGCAAAGGATTGAGGTAGAAAGTTTTAGTTTTAGTGTTGGGTCACGGGTGAGCGTGGAATTGACCCCGTGACCTACCATTTCATACATTTTTTAATCTTTTTTCATAACACTCACATTTTCTCTTACAATGCTTGAAAATTATGCCCAGTCGGAAGAGGGATTTTGACTCTGCTTTAGCAACAGGGAGTATGCCCGGTGGAGATTTAATGGGAAAATGTTTGAAGGAGAATGTTACATACAAAACGTGGCGAATCCTTTTCGTTTGAAACTATCAAAATTTTCTAATTCTATTTTTGTTTTGTTTTTTAACTCAATATTATTTATTTAATATCTGGCAAATTTTCAAGGGAGAACTAATTTTCATTAATAAAATAGAGATTGAATTTCATTTTCAATCGTGGATTTATGGATTTTGGTTCTGCTTTAAGTTTTAACATCCCTGAGCATGCCCATTGGGGTTTTAATTTTGGAGGACAATTTTAAAATTAGTGGTGATTTTTGGAGGACAATCTCTTAAACTGCCAAACACTCTACAAATTCAACCCATTCAACCCTGTGAGCTCAATGACCCGCGAGCACAATGGCCCAGCAGGGTTTGAACTTTGGTGGCAGCCTCACCAATGAAGTGTTTCAACTGATGATCTAAATGAGTCACCCCCAAATTGTTGTGAATATTGTTTGTTGAGGAATTTTCAAAAATTTCCAATTCTTTTTCCCCCAAATATCATCTCAATTGCTGATTTATGTATTTGATTAACAATTTGAAGCATGCCCAGTGGGGTTTTAACTAACAATCTTTTGAAGAGAAGGTTGAGGTGAGTCTTCTTCAATATGGAATTCTTAAAAATTTCCAATTTCTTTTCCAACAGATCTCATTTAATAAATTCTATATAAAAAGCTCACAAATTCTCAATGAGGAATTTTTTTCTATTAATTAAATGGAGACCAAGGTTCATTTTGAATTGCTGATTTATGGATTGTGATTCTGCTTTAATAAGTGGGAGCATGCCCAATGGGGTTTTTACTAGCCTTTTTTTAAGGAGAATGTGACAAATCATGGCAACTCGTTTTTTCTTTTGATGAGTAGAAAGCATACACAATCATGGCAAATCTTGTATCATATGGAACTATAAAAAATTCCAGTACTTTTTTTCCCCAAAATAATATTTATATATTTTATGTCAAAAAGTGGCAAATTCTTAAGGAAAAACAAGTTTCTGTTAATCAAGTGAAGGTTCTTTTAGAAAAATAGGCAATATCAGATTTGGAGCTACTCTGGTTTTCCACTACATCATCATTACCACTGGATGCTGGACACTTGCTGGAATTTTTTCTGGGTTTGGTTGCCTCTTTATTTAGCTTTCACTTTCATGTCTAATTTTGGTAGGTGATTCGGTAGTTTAATTATATTCTATATTTTTTGAGCATGTATTTTTGGAGTTGCGTGTCTGATGAAGTGCCACTCTTTTAAGCATTTGGAAATATTTTGAAGTGACTTGTATGGACCCCTAATTTTTTCAGACACTAGAGGAAGACATGAAAGAAAAGAATGCAAGACTTCAAAACATGTTTAGTTGGTGTGACTACAAACATCGAGACACTTCGGAACTATTGCCTTTCCCATATTGCAGTGACCTCTTCAATAAAGTCATGAAGTACTATAAAAGACAAATATAATGTTATTGAAAATTATGATGTTTCTAAATTAAAAAAAGTTGAAGGTTCGGATATGCAAATAAAAATGAACATTGAAAATAGTAACCTAGAGACATGGGATATGTATACCAATACAGTTTCAAGACACCATTTTAATTAGAGTAAAGGAGTTAGGGTACAACTATACTATATATAATTTTAATCACCAGAAATTGCAGGTATGTGGAAAGGACATGGCTGACAAGTTTACAATTAAATTTAGAATATGTGAGTAACATATAAATAAAAAAATGTAGTCTCCAAAAATTGAAGGTAGGGGTACAGCCGCTCAGGGATGGGGATGGGGACATTGTCCTCTTTTGGATAGTAGAGTTTCACAGTAAATATGATTTTGAATTTTTCGTGATTATGACTTGCAGCTTTTGATTGTCCATTTATGATCATGTAGGAAAAAATTAATAGATCGTAGATGCCTCTTGAAGTCTTAAAATTTCAAACATAAAAGAATTTACAACAGGTGCCTAAGTTTCATATTGCATGGCGAAATAACTTAAATGTATAAATAAGTTATGCATCAAAACAAGAAAATTGTGGAAAAAATGAAATATGAAAAAATAAGGTTGATCTCCATGCCTACCACCACCCTTTACATTCTCTGTAACTTGCCAGATTGATCACACTCACGGTGAAGAGGAATCCTGAAGAGCCTCCTTAAGCCATTTATTACAATTCTCTCCTACAAGATAGGTTGTCGAACATCCCTCCTAGCCAGCTCAAGAGGGCAATGTAAGCCGGCATATTTGAGGTTTACATCCTGCGTATTGTGAGGCCCTTCTCCATACACCATATTTTGTGCAACAAATGAGTTATATATTTGTGTGCATGTACAGTAGATAATGTCATGTCGCTTCTCTATCGCAGTTCTTAATTCTCCTAATAAGGCTGTAGTATGTTTCTTCTCCATACTTAGCCATTTTTTTTGAGTTTGAAAAGTCTTTTGTTCAAATAAGTGGTGGGACCGAATTCACTTAAGCGGCTTCCTGATTTTCAGTCATGGCTTGGGGCCAAGTCATATTAGATATTTTCAGATTTTTCCTTACTTTGTGGATTAGCCCTGGGGGATTTTCTTTTCCCTATTCTTATTGCCGAGTTAGGTTTTGGAGCGCCAATGTTATGGTTGAGACCTATATTACTACGCTAGAAGGGAACGATTAGGGGTTGTTTTTATTATGATTTTATATTGTCTTTGGTCTGCCACCCGAACTCTATGCTAAGGACGCAAACCCTGAGCATCAAATTGTGGACGCTACCCCAAGCACAAACAGTCTCAGTTGCTGCATGCATGCTACAGTAGTGTAGGAGCGAATACAAAAGTGGATTTCAGTTTCAGAATCACAGGCCGCCATTGTTGAGGGTTTCAGAAGTATTTGTAAGGGTTTCAGAGGTATTCGTTCAGGCATAGCTGCTATGAACAATGAAGGGTTTGACACCAGATTTTGGTATTCCTCAACTCTCCAATAAGAATCAAATAATAATGTTTCCAATACCTTACTACTGTAATTGATTGTTTATGCATATCTGATTTAGTTTGTAAGGTTCTGGTTTATTTCTAAAAAGAAATTCGTTCCAGGCTTGTTTGATCTATTTTGATTAGAATGTTTCAAGTTGACAGTATTTTCAATTTAATACCCTAGTTGGGTTATTTTAGTGGTATTAGAGCTCATAAATCCTGCCAGCCTGTGGGGTTTCTTCTGCTTTTTTGTTGCATGTCTATGTAACAGGGTTCTATGCACTCCAGAGGGGCGGAATCCTATAGATATAATACAAGGAGCAGATCTGGGCAATGGGAAGAAGCAGAAATCACTTCATCTGAAGCGGGAATAGAAGAGAGAAGGGATGGAAGCCCTACTCGTGAGATGAACAATCAGTTAAATGATTTTTTGCTATTATTTGCTCAACAACAACAACTAATGCAACAATTTCAAGCACAAATGATTACAGCCATTGGGCAGTTAAGAGATTATTGTGCACGATCAAGGAGTTCAAGTAGCCATCACAGCAGAGAAGAAGTAGGACACAAAAATTAGGACAAAGCTGCCTCTAATGTGGTTAGAACAGCGGATACAAGATCTAATCGACCGTTACGTCCTCAATTTATACCACGACAATATGATAGAGAAACCCCTCCAGAAGCAAAGGAAGAAGAAACTCACATCACACTTGATGTTATGACTGCACGTGATGAGTATATGCAGTTGCTGGCTGATGTAAGGCAGCTAATGAACTTGAATTAATTCATGAACCAACGTAAGGACAAGGTAAGAAATTGTTTGGAGAGACAAGACAGGAGGCCTAGGGGTCCAGTAAGACAACCTTTTCAACCTCTGGAATACAAGGATGCCATGAACAAAATTAATATCCCAACTTTTGATGGAACGGGAGATTTAACAGCTAGATCATGGGTACATAAGTTGGATACATTCCTGGCACTCAAGTCCATGGAAGAGGAGAAAGCCATACAGTTTGCTACCATGCATTTAGAAGGGGTAGCTTATGATTGGTGGCATCATGACTTGGTTTCTCAGGATCATGCCATGATTCAATCTATGAAGAATTTGTTAATAGGCTGATCACCCACTTTGACAGGAAAGATATAGAAGTTTATTACAGAGAGTTGGCTCAATTGAAGCAAACCGAACAACTGGAATCATATATCAATGAATTCCAGAAGATTGTAGTAATGGTACTTGATATGCCTCAGAGAAGGATCACCATGCTCTTTGTTGAAGGTCTTAATGATAGATTGAAAGGTTTGGTGAAAGCCCACATACCAAACTCCCTTGATGATGCCATTGGACTAGGGATGGATTTAGAAGTTTCAGCACCCTATCAGCCTTACAAAAAAGAATACAGCCCATGGAAAACTGAGAAAAAGGGTCCAAATCAGCAAAGGAATACAAGTTTTAACCAGCCAAGAAGTGTTCCTTCAAAGGCTGAACAAAAGTCTAGAAACGAGCTTAGGAGAAAGAAGTTATGTTTCTCCTGTAAGGAGCCTTGGGAACCAAGACATCACTGCCTTGGTAAGGGAAAACTTCATTTAATTGAAGTTCATTTAGAAGATGAGGATGAGTTAGAGGAAGTTGTTGAGGAAGATAACATACTGGGGTTTCAAAATCCACAAATTGAATTGGAAGATACTATTGTTGGAGAAAATTGACATATTGCTACTTTCTCAGGAATTCCGAGAGGTAAACCTTTCAAGTTGAAAGGAGTCATTAAGGGACAGCGAACAATATGTTTGGTAGACAACGGTGCTACTCACAATTTCATTGATAAAAGTCTTGTTAGTAGACGTGGATTGCAAGCAAAGGAGCTCCCTGAATTTAATGTGATTGTGGCGGATGGTTTTCCATGAAGTTGTTTCTGAATCTTACCTCAGCTTAAAATTCAAATGGGAGGCTATACCTTGATAGGAGATTTTATGTTCTTAATCTTAGTAATGTGGATGTTGTCTTGGGTCTCTAGTGGCTTGAATCCTTAGGCAAGTATGTTCAAGACTTCAAACAAAGGTAATTGGAGTTTACGGTTGAAGGTAAGAAAACAATGTTGAAAGCCATGGAGGATGGAGGACCTAAAGTAGTCTTTGCCAAAAGAATGTAGGTTTTTTTCTGCCATGATGACATTGAGTGGGCAGCACAGTGTTTTGTTTCTAATAATGCTTTTACAGAAAAGGAACCAGCTTACCATATTGATGTACAATCTTTGTTAGACAGACACGGTGCAACTTTTAGATTCCATTAGGACATCCTCCTAATAGAGGATTCTAGCATGTGATTGAGCTGGAAGAAGGCTCGAAACCAATAATAAACACCCCTTACAGTCATCCTTGACACTTTAAAGAGGAAATTGAAAGGACAATTAAGGGGTTGCTGAAAATGGGTCATATCCGACCAAGCTCTAGTCCATTTGCTTCTTCAGTTGTGCTGGTCAAGAAGAAAGATGACACATTACAGATGTGTATAGACTCTTGAGCATTGAATAAAAGAGCCATTAAGAACATGTACTCTATTCCTAGAATAGACGAGTTGTTGGATGAACTGCACGACTCGAAGATATACAGGAAACAACATTTCATTGTCATTACGGGCATTTTGAGTTTCTTTTCATGGCCTTTGGTTTGACTTATGCTCCTGCAACTTCTCAGTCTTGCATGAATCATGTTTTCCGCGAATAGTTGAGGAAGTTTGTATTAGTATTTTTTGATGACATACTAATATATAGTAAAACGTGGGAAGAACATTTGCAGCATTTAGACGCTGTCCTAAGCATCATGAAACAACAATCATTGTTTGCCAAAGCTTATAAGTGTGAGTTTGGAATGTCAGAAATTCTCTACTTGGGACATGTGATAAGTATTGATGGGGTAAAGGTTTGTTAGTAGAAGATTCAAACAATCCAAGAGTGGCCAATTCCTAAAAATATCTCTGATATTAGATGATTTTTGGGGCAATGTTGCTATTACAGGAGGTTTTTCCCAGTAAGCTTCACCATTGACGGATCTTACAAAGAAAGGGGCTTTTCAATGCTCTACAAAAGCACAAGTTACCTTTAAGAAACTCAAAAGTATTATGAGTACATGTCCAGTGTTAGCACTACTGGATTTTACAAAGTCTTTCATTGTGGAGTGTGATGCTTCAGGACAGGGAATTGGAGCAGTATTGATGTAGGATATACATCCTATTGTGTTCGAGAGTAGGAAGCTTAGAGATCTAGAAAATTGTACTCCACCTATGACAAAGAGATGTTGGCTATCCTTTAGCTAAATTTAGACAGTACTTAGTGGGAGCTAAATTTATTGTTAGAACCGATCATAATAGTTTGAAGTATTTTTTGGAACAGAAGGATCTTAATGAGAGGCAGCAAAAATGGGTGAGCAAGATTCAAGCGTATGATTTTGAGGTGGAGTACATCAAAGGAAAGAAAAATGTGGTGGCTAATGCACTTTCTAGGAGGCCTATTCTTTGTTCACTTACAAAAGTTTCAGCTGATTAGAAATCACAGCTGCTGGCTGAATATGCTAAGAATTCTTTGGTTTGTGATATACTAGACGGGAAGATGCCAAATATACTGTGCTAGAAGGTATAATATACTATAAGGGTAGAATATATATTGTACTAGGGTCCAAGTTGAAGCAAAATATTTTGAAAGATGAGACTCCCATGGTAGGGCATCTGGGTTTCTTTAAAACTTACAAGCGGATTAGAGAGATTTTCTTGGAAAGGTCTTAAGGATGAAGTGCTGCAATATGTTCGTGAGTGCTTAATTTGTCAGCAGAATAAGGCAGAACATACCTTTCCAGCAGGTCATCTACAACCCCTGCCCATTCCTGAACAAAAGTGGGAGGGTGTTTCAATGGACTTCATCAAGGGTCTCCCAAGGGTACAAGGGAAGGATTGCATATTTGTTGTGGTGGATAGATTGACCAAATATTCCCATTTCTTTGCCATTGCAACAGATTACTCAGCATCACAAGTTGCTGAATCGTTTTTTAGAGGTATTCAGATTGCATGGTCTTTCGAAGACCATTGTTAGTGATAGGAACAACAAGTTTATCAGCTTGTTTTGGCAGGAGTTGTTTCGGTTGGTAGGGACAAAGCAGACGTAAATAGTAAACAAATGGGTTGAAGGCTATCTCCGAAACTATGTTTCAGGACAGTAATGTACATGGATCAGGTGGCTATATTTGGGTGAGTACTGCTACAATACAACATATCATATGACTATCAGGATGTCCCCATTTAAAGCTCTGTATGGATATGAAGCTTTGTCTTTTATGGACTTGGCTTTTGGTGATAGCAAGGTGCCCCGGGCAAGGGAGACTTTACAAGAGTACCAGGATATACTCAAAGCGTTGAAGGATAATATTCTCCATGCACAAAACCAGCAAAAAATGTATGCGGACATGCATAGAGTGGAAAGAGAATTTCAGGTTGGTGATTGGTATTCCTTCACTTACAACCTTACAGACAATCTTCCCTAAAGAGCAGTGGAACAAAAAAATTGAAACCAAGATTTAATGGACCCTATAAGGTGATTATGAGGATTGGAGAGGTTGCTTATGAACTCGAACTTCCCTTAGGTAGTAAGGTTCATAATATTTTTCATGTATCCTGTTTGAAGAAGGCTTTGGGAAAACAGACAGTTGCATCTCCTGAGTTACCACCATTGGATGAGTCCGGGAAGTTGGTGCTTGTACTTGAAGGCATTGCTGATTGGCGAGAGAGAAAACTGAGAAGCAAAGTGATCCGGGAATATCTAGTCAAATGGAAGGATTTACCTTTAGAAGATGCTTCTTGGGAAGGAGAGGAAATTTTACAACTTCCAAACTTGCGATTGCTTGTGGACCAGCAATCTCAAGAAGGGAGGACTGTCATGTCCCTTCTCTAACCGTAGTTCTTAATTCTCCTAATAAGGCTGTAGTATGTTTCTTCTCCATACTTAGCCATTTTCTGAGTTTGAAAAGTCTTTTGGTTCAATAAGTAGTGGGACTGAATTCGCTTAAGTGGCTGCCTGATTTTCAGTCATGGCTTGGGGCCATGTCGTTTTAGATATTTTCAGATTTTTCCTTACTTTGTGGATTAGCACTGGTGGATATTCTTTTCCCTATTCTTATTGCCAAGTTAGGTTTTGGAGTGCCAATGTCAGGGTTGAAGGGTTGAGAGCTATATTACTACGATAGAAGGGAATGATTAGGGGTTGTTTTTATTATGATTTTATATTGTCTTTGGTCTGCCGCCAGAACTCTATGCTAAGGATGCAAACCCTGAGCATCAAATCTTGTACGCTACCTGAGCAAACAGTCTCAGTTGCTGCATGCACGCTACAGTAGTGTAGGAGCGGATACAGAAGTGGATTTCAGTTTCAGAATCACAGTCCGCCATTGTTGAGGGTTTCAGAAGTATTTGTAAGGGTTTCAGAGGTATTCGTTCAGGCATAGCTGCTATGAACAATGAAGGGTTTGACACCAGATTTTGGTATTCCTCAACTGTCCAACAAGAATCAAATAATAATGTTTCCAATACCTTACTTTTGTAATTGACAGTTTATGCATATCTGATTTGGTTTGTAAGGTTCTGATTTATTTCTAAAAAGAAATTTGTTCCAGGCTTGTTTGATCTATTTTGATTAGAATGTTTCAAGTTGACAGTATTTTCAATATGAAACCCTAGCTGGGTTATTTCAGATAATCTTTTGTAGACGATAATTACTCATTCCACTATAATATCCCCTTTTGATCACCAATACTAAGTGGGTGTTGACTGGGTCCATTGTCAGTAGATAAGTTTGGCAGTTAGAATGGGTGCAGTCAACTAGTGTCTTAACATCTTTAAATAAGGAGGGCGCTGCAGTTATTCTCACCATTTTAACTGTATGCTTCTTCAGTTATGTGCATTGTAATAGGGTTTGCATTCAGTTATCTTTTAAAATTTTGGGGATTGATTGGTTATTTAACAAACAATAAGCTTTGGATTAATTCCCACAAATGGGGGATTGCTCAGGCTGAGGATATTATATCAGCCTGGAAATAGAGGGGCACCCTATTTTGACACAAAAAAGTCCTTTTTATGTGAGTAGCTACAGAATTTCTTAGTGCTTGGGATGAAAATTCACAGGTACAGTCAGCAATTTGGGGATGAAACCCTCCAGTCCACAGGTACAGTCGGAAGTTTTCCTCTAACAGCCATCAGCATTTCAGGTGCCATGCAGCAGCAGTAAAGCAGGATGTGCGAGAGAAGTTACAGGTGCTGTTTACAAGATATCAAGGAGAATAAACTTATGCCAACAACCATTATCATCATAAGGACAGCGAGGTTGGATCTGTGCACATCAGATTTAGTCAGTATCTTGTTTCATTCTGGAATTCAGTTGTATGCTAAAAGTGTCCAATGAGTTGAATGATACTATGTTTCTATTGAATGTCATAATAAATTAATTTTCTGTTATTAGGTTTTTGGCATTAATTTCTGTATGTTTTAGTTAGATTATTTCAGTAGTATCAGAGCTGTGATTCTGCAAGCCTATGGAAAACGAAACAAAACAAATCAGATAAACCAAAACTTTTAGGCTTTGCCGCTTTTAGCCAAATCTACCTCATGTCAGAAAGTGACAGGGAAACAAATATGAAGACAATGAACAGAGAAAGTAGAAGATGTCAATTGAGGAAAACAGTAGAAATTTTTGAAATGAATAGATCTTTGAAGGATGTTACAGTGGTTCTAAAATATGGCTAGGAACAGCTCATTGAGCTTCTCATTCAGAACCAGTTGGGTAAGAAGGCCTATTAGGCTATTACATCTTCAGGGAATGGCACACAAGGGGTGACTTCATTTGCAGAAAAAAAACAGATTTTTCAACAAATTCAGTCATAGGTATAGGTCTACCAAGGGTCACATTCTTGAAAAAGAAGCTGTGACAGAAGATGAGGATATGGATAATAAGCATGTCGAAGATTTGGACATCTTTCATTGCAGAATATGGGTTAAAGAGTGCAGAATATAAGGCAGATATTTCTTTCATGAATTTTTGTACAGGAAAGTAAAAAACTAGAAAAATGGTACATAAGTAAGACCCCTCTGAATGGGCCTCATAAAGATCTACAAAACAAATTGGGAAAATCTTGTCCTTTGTTTAATGGATCCAATAAAACTTTAGTTTGAGCTTGGATTCAGAAATTGAACACATACTTTTGTTGAGCTCAATGCAGGAGGCGGCTGCAATGAAATTTGCAATCCTTCACCTAGAAGGAATTATGCATGAATGTTGGTATCATGGCCTAGTTACGTAAGGGCTTAGCCATATCTTATAAGGTATTTTGCAGGAAGTTGATATACAGATTTGAGAGACAAGACCCTGATTATAGAGAACTTGCACAATTCTGTCAGCACAACTCATTGGAGGCTAATGTGGCTGATTTTCAAAGAATAGCAGTGATGGTACCTGATTTTCTTTTCACAGAAGGGCTGAAAGAACTGCTTTTAGGGCTAGTTAAAGCTCTAGATCATCTCTCATTGCAAGCTGCCATAAAAAAGGTCCCTAAGTTTGAAGACCACTACACCTAATATACTTGGGTCAACCTTTAGAAATTCACACAATGGAGGCAATAAGCAATTCAGTATAAACCTTTATTGCATAAATTGGGTGTTGCTCCCTCTCGATCCAACAAATTCCAAGGGATAGAGTACACTTCTAAAATCAACAAACACAAGAGAGACCTGCATTGAATTGAGAAGGAAACAACTGTGATTCAATTGTAAGGAACCTTGGAGTCTAACACATAGATGCTTGTTAAAAAGTCATGCACATTTGATTGAGGTGTTTTCAGATGATGGAGAGCTTGAATCATGTATAAAGGCACATAGTGTGGGGGAGGATATGGTACGACCAATGGGTATTAGTAAAGCAAGATATACAATCACATGAAGGGGCAATAACTACTATTGCTTCCTTGTGTTAGGAGCACCAAAGTGCCATTCTTTCCAAGTTATGGGAACATTGGAGGACAGCAAATAATGGTACTTATTGATGGGGGTGCAACTCATAATTTAATTGATTTGAGTGTGATACCAAATTTTAGATTGAAAGTTGAAGAGTTTGTAGGGTTTTATTATGTGGTAGTGTATGGTTACTCATTGGCCTGCAAGAAAGTAATCCAATTGTCATAGGTAGTGCTGGATGGTCATACTATATTACATGACTATCTTAGCATTTTTCTTGGAGGTGGTCACATGGTGCTAGGTATCTAGTGGTTACACTCATTGGGAGAGTTCGCACAAAGCTACCAAATGATTCAACTCAACTCTATGCGGCAAGGATGAAATAATGTCATCAAGGGGGTGATGGATGCTTCAATACAATAGGTGCCGAGGAGTTGGATGAATCTTTTCCAGATTTCCAAATTTTGTTGGATTATTTGGCTTTTGCCTTTGAGAACATTTTCTAGGACTTCCGCTAAGATTGAACGCACTAGTTAGTTGGAATCAAGGACAAGGTCTATAATTGTGACCCCTTATCCTCCTCATGCATTCAACGATGAGGTACAAGGAACTACTAAGAAGCTGCTGAAATTAGGGCACATTAGAGCCAATACAAATCCTTTTGCATCCCAATGGTATTGGTGAAAAAGAAAAAAGAGACACTGAGGTGGTGTATAGATTATGGGGATCTAGATAAAAAAAGATCAAGAACAAATGTCCAATACCTCCTATTGATGAATTACACGGGGCAACATATTGTATGAAATTTCATTTGTGTTTTGGTACCACTAGATAAAAGTTAAATCTGAAGACTCATGCAAGATTGCTTTTCAATGTGATTGTGGACATTGAGCTTTTGGTGATTAATGAAATTTTCAGTCCTTGAGAAAACCTGTGTTGGTATTGTATAATGACATTTTGATTCACAGTAGGACGTGGGAAGAACACATGGAACACGTTTCACTTGGAGATGGTGCTGTCCATACTGCAGTAGCGGACCTTCGACAAGGAAAACAAGTGTGAAATTGGAATGCATAAAATTTTGTATTTAAGTCACAATTAGCAAGGAAAGTGTAGAGATGGATCCAACCAAGCTGCAATCTGTCCGAGAAGGGCTTACTCCAAGGACATTGATACAATTGCGAATTTTCTTGGGTTTTTGTAATTATTATATGAGGTTTATTAGAGGGTTATCATAGGTAGCTTTTCCATTGACGTAATTAACCAAAATAGGGGCTTTCCACTTGTCCACAACAACGTAGGCATCATTTGACCATTTGATAAAGGTGATGCGCATTGGGCCCATTTCTATCATACCTTATTTTGCACTACCATTTGTGGTAGTGTGATGCTTGAAGAGAAGCTTTAGGTGCTTTTTAATGCTAAAAGGATGACCCATAGGATAGTTTTTGGGACGTTGGAACATGGGGATGCGTTTTGGGGACGAGATTTTTGAGGCCTTTTTTTTGCGATGGAACAAGGGACCTCTCTCTCTCTCTCTATTTATATATATATTTAAAAAATATAAGAAAATTTCAAATATTCATATGTTAGCTCGTTTATAAGTTTTGATATATTTGTGTACAAGTTGTCCCAACCATATACTAGTCATGGTACTCTTATATTCTAAGTTGCAGGTTTGGGTTCGGGTTCGGGTTCGGGTTCGAAGAACCAGTTCGCTGGCACGACAAACTTTTGAAATGGGATTTGGGTTCATTAGTACAAAAACATGTAATTATATATATATATATCTATATTTATGCATTCTGTAAGCATGAATTAAGATTAGAATGACATAATATCATATAAACAACAAAAACACCATAAACTTGTAATCATAGCATCATGATCACCATCATAGCATCATATACTTCAAGTTCAACACCAAAATATTAAAATGTCAAATGATTAATCATAAGTTCATAACATCAGTTTCAAGTATCATTGTTTAAAGTTTCAACTAATGGATTAATAACTTATTCATCATCATCATCATCATCATCATCTTCTTCATTAGCATTAGTTGATTCACAAATAGTGCTAAGGCCAATGGGGTCAGCTGCACCAATAACATTATCGCTGTCAATTTCTTCCAATTCAGCAATTGCAAGTTGAGAAGTGGAAGCATCCAAGTTCGCAAGCTCTGCATTTAAATCCCACATCTTCGCCTCCTCTTCTTTGTATGCTTTATGCTTGCGCGAGATGAGACACAAGTTGGAATGCACATATACTAAGTTCACTTTTTTTGATTGCAACCTATTGCACTTTACTGAGTGGATGAAAACATATGTGTTCCAATTTCTTTCTGATGCAGATGAGCTAGCAGCCTATGAAGACAAGGCAAAGTAAACCATTAAAATAAAAATTATTAATCTTATAAAATAAAAATTACTAGCAACTCTTGAAGACAAGTAAACTATTTTTTAAAAAATAAAACTTAGTTGTGATATAATTTTGATTGCAAGGGGCTGCAATGATTGGAATTGTTGGCCATGGAGGTACCACCAACTATGAGTATCCTTCCTAAACCGATGACGAAGAACATCATTACTTAGACCTCTTGCATTCACAAACTCTATGAACTCTGTAATCAGGAAAGAGTCTAAGGAATGTTGCCTTGTACCCATCAGACACTTCTAAATCTCTATATGGTGTCGGCCTTCCTGGTATATCAAGTTATTGTTTGCTATAATATATTGGTGTCAATGCATAGGCAAGCAATGTAGAGGAGTGGTCATCTTGTTGCATCGTTCTACAACAACAAGCAATTGTTTGAAGGTCTCCTCGGGATCTTGCTATTTCTCATTTATGATTTGCTTCATCTTCTTAAGCATTGAGTCTATGCCATTATAGAACTCTCCATGGCAAGACCTATCCATGTCAGTGTAGCGAAGCACGCTCATAATGGGCTCGGTGAACTTAAGGAGATACTCTACACGTTCCCACCATGAGTCATCCAATATCCTTTGCTTAATTTTCGTTGCCCTCTTAGTGTTGCATTGCCTCCATATAGACCAATTATTGCTAATCACCATATTGCAAAGTGCCACTTTCAGTTTCACAAGTCATCTCAAGATGATCATGCTTGATGCAAAACACGTCTCAACAACCTGTAACAAAAATTAGAGCAAAATAATACAACTATTAGAGACAAGCTTTAAAAAAGAATACACATTACACAATCAAATTATGAAAATTAAAAAATGTAAAATGCTAACTGTTTTTTAAAAATTAAATTACTACTTCAAGTTCAAGTTCACTTGCTTTCAATAGTTCCAAATGTGAGAATATTCTGAAAATTCCTTGTGTCATGTGTTGGTTTGTGACGAACATTTGGATGTTCTTAGCCTCCGCATACACCTCTTTGATCCACCCAATTTTTTCCCAATCTTTTGTAGCATAAGATTGAGTGAGTGGACTGCACAAGGTGTCCAAAAGATATGCTGATATCGCTCTTCAACCAACAAACCAGCAGCTCTACAATTCTTTGCATTGTCCATTATGACTTGGACAACGTTTCTAGGTCCCACTTGTTCAATGGCAGAGATGAGAATATCAGCAATAAATGATCCATCTTTTACTTGCCCGTCACAATCAACAGATTTCAAAAATATTGCCCCTTTAGGGGACACCACTATGACATTTATCAAGGGACGATTTCTTGCATCTTTCCACCCATCTGAAACAATTGATTACCTTGTCTCAATCCATGAATTCCTTACGGGCTTCAATGCATCCTCAACGCTCTCGACCTCTCTATCCAACAAGCTGCTACATACTTTCTCATAACCGGGGCCCTTATACCCTCTTGGAGCTTCATTGACACTTTTCAACCCCATTCTTCCAAAATGGGGAGTGAACACCATTGAAAGGCAACCCATTTGCATATAAGCATCTTGCTACATCATTGTTGTCAATGTCCCGCCTCTCATTTTGAAATGAAGTTTCCAATGGAACCTTTCTTTTGTGTGTAATGGGTGCTTGAGTTTCAGTATCAGGCTCAGTTGCGGTAGTATAAAAGGGGTGGTCTTCTACCACAATATTTGTAGTGGGGGGCTGCATTCCCTTTTATTTTTTTTAGTGCTAGTGGTTGTATTTCTACTTGCTTCTCTCTCTTTTGCTGCTTCATGCTCCACAATATATTTTAATACTGTTTCATTTGGTATAGGTGCAATTTTTTTCCAGGGCTTCTCTTGACTCCTCTTCCAGGGTATCCACACAAATGGCCCATCACCCCATAATATGAACTATTCCTTTCTACATCACAACCCTGACATTTTCAATGGAATGCACCACCTCCTGGAAGGGGTCTTATAATATCAACATACTCCCATTAAGGAGAATCAGAATGGGGATCTATTCTTTGTTGTTTATTATTGCCTAGAGAAGAGGAGGTGGATGTCATTGTAGTTCCTATGACAATACATTTTATACATATTCAAAATAAAAACAAGAGAATGTATTTTTTTAAAAAAGTAGATGTTATGGACAATGAAAGAGAAATGAAAAAAAATTAAAAGCTTAAACAAAAACAAAATCAAATGAAAAAAAACTTACCTCTTCCACTCATTGGAAGCTTGCAAAGGTGTAGGAATGAGGCACAAACACTTGATGAAGATCCACAAATCAATCTTCCAACCCCTCCTTGCACAGCCAAACTCTTGCTCAGCCACCTATTTGGTCCACCTCAAGAGAAAATAACCTATTTGCACAAGACAAATGAAAGTTAGAAGCCAACACAAGTCTTTAGAATCCACTTTTTAGGGTTGTGGATGCGAAAAATCTATTAAATTTGGCGAAAAAACCGAGCTGGGCGTTGAAAATGACCGCGGACGACCTTGGTTCCACTGTGGTCCTACCAAGTTCGCCAGGTCCGCCCGGATCCAAACTGGGGGTGGCCTGGTTCGAACCAGCCCCCTTTGGGCTGGACCCTGTCTGGACCCACTGGCGGATCAGACTAGGACCACGGACCAGTTCATACCATGGCTGGTCCGGGGGGCTAGGGGGCCGGACCTGGTAACTTGGCTTAAGATTATGGATATATTTTCCAGTATATGTATAAATATAATTACAAACTACATTTACTTTGCCGGTTTATTTTTGTTTATATGTAGGAATTGTTTAAGAAATGTTTGCTTCATATTTAGTATGTTTAATATTAATTTTTGTTTATTTTGTCATTTTGTTTTTAGCATTGTGGAATGTAACATAATCTGAAGATTTCATACTGTAAGCATATCCAGAGCCTTTTTAAATTGCTTTTTGGCACTGTAATTTTTTTCAAGAAATCGATTGTCATTATTGTAAATGTTGTCATGCATAAAATCTATTAGTTTCTGGTCTTGGTTTTGTATACATTTAAATTCTTGAGGCAGATGAAGTTTCAGCTAAATAACGAGTGAGCCAATATATAATAATGTTTTTCTGCTGTATTATGTAAGCAATATGGTTTGGTATCGAAATTGAAAACTGAGTAACAAAGATGCTATTTTTTTTAACAATTTTGTATTTTGTTTGACTATTGTTTGAGCAACAAATTGTTTTTCTTGGTATTGCATTTACTACGGCGAATTAACAGTTTCATAGATCGGTTATTTTTATATAAAATTGAAAAACCTAAACTTTTCAAAGGGGACGCTGGTAAAAAGGGGGTGGCTGGTTGTCTTGGGATGGTCGGGGGATGTCTTAGTCGTCTCTGATGCATCTCGGGGATGGCTGATCCCGTGTCCCCAAGCAATCTAATCATTTTAGAAACATCCCCAGTGTTTTGGCAAATTTTGGGGATGTTTTGGAAACACCCTTGACGCATTTCCACCCCCTAGACATCCTTGGTGCAGGGACATGGGCAAAAAGCCCTGGGAATGTGTCCCCGTGTACCCTTGATTAATAGATATAGACTGTACTTTTTCCTCAATAGAATTTGAATGGAAGGAAAAGTTGTTGGCTGAGTATGCCAAGGATCCACTAGTTACAGGGTCGATTGAAGGTACAATCACTACATCACACAAGGATGAGAGATGCTAGGTGAAGAATGGTATTATTTTGTACAAACAATTTTTTGTAGTGCTAGGATCTAAAGCTGAAACAAAAAGTGATTGTAGCATTTCACGATTTTCCACTTGTTGGTCACACTTGACTTTTCAAAACTTATAGACAAGGTTGGAACATACCTATTTGGAAAGGTCTGAAAAAGGATGTATTGCACTATGTATATGGGTGTGGATTGTGTCGATGGATGAAACAGGAAACCCCTTACCTTATAGGTTTTCTTTTGCACCTTTCCATTCCTTAGCATAAATGAGAATCCACATCAATGGATTTCATCACAGGTTTTTCTAGAGTAGGGGGAAAGAATTGCATCTTCATAGTAGTTGAACAATTGACAAAGTTTGCCCACTTCTTTTCCATTCCCAATGAATTGAATTCTTCACAGATAGTAGAGCTATTCTTTAAAGAGGTTTTTTGGTTGCATGAGTGCCTAACATTTATTCAAGATGTCATTATCAAATTTGATGCCTAGTACCAATAATCACCCCTAGATGGATAGTACTTAGTTACTGATTGTTAGTCAGCTTTAGTGAGTTGGTTATACCTCGCAGAGTGTTGTTACAATACTACCTATACATTCCCATTAGGATGCTTTGTATGGTTATGATTCACCAACTTTTGTACAGTTGACAATTTTGAAGATTTGGGTTCTTGCAACAGGAGGCTTTGTTGAACAATGCAGGCATTTTTTGCAGGTTTACATTATCGGCTCCAATGTTCACAAAATCAACAAAAGATTTATTCTAGTAGGCATCATACAAGAGGTCTTTTGAAGTGGGAGACATAGTCTCTCCGGCAACATCCCTATATACAGTCTACTTTGAAAAGAAGTGTAGCTGAAAAGCTAAAACCGCATTCCTATGGTCCCTACAAAATTGTATGATGTGTGGGTGATGTGGCTTGTGGCTTATGAGTTGGAGTAACCCCTTGTTGAATGCACAATCTCTTATGTGTCCAATTATGGAAGTAGTGGGACACCGTGTCATACCTTTAGCTAAGATGATGAGGGAAATTTGTTACTGATACAAGAACAAACACTTAACAACTGAGATAAACAGCCGTGAAACTGTGTTTGGACTGAAGTTTTGGTACAATGGAAAGGTTTGCCATGGAAGATGCCATTTTGGAACTGCTGATATACTCAACCATCCAGCATTATTGTGTTTGCGGGCAAGCAAATTTGTGGTGGGAAGGACTTGTAATATCACTCTTTTGATTGCCAACACTAAGTGGGTGTTGACGGATCCATTTTCAGTAGTCGAGTCTGGTAGTTAAAGTGGGTGCTGCAAAGTATTGTATTACTATCTTTAAATCAGGAGGGCTCTGTATACCCACCTTTTTGTCTGTATGTGCGTTTAGTTACATGCAGTTTAATTAGGTGTATGCTCCTTCAGTTATGTGTAGTTTAATTACAAGTTTGCATTCATTTATCTTCCAAAATCTCGGGGAGTGATTGAGTAGTTAACAAACATTAAACATGGGATTCATTACCAATTTACCAAAATTGGTGGATCACCTAGGCTGAGGGAATTGTAGGTAGAATTGGGAAAAATAGATAGTATCCTATTTTGAAATTAAAAAATCCCTTTTTATGCGAGGTTTTCAGCTACATAATTCCTTTGTACCTGAGACAAAAAATTCAGATGTACAGTCAGCAGTCCAGGGGTGAAGCCCTCCAGCAGCCATCAGCATATCAGACATGCAGCAGCAGCAGCAGAAGCAAAGTGGGATATGTGAAGGAATTTACAGGTGCTATTTACAAGATATCAGGGAAATTAAATCTACTCAAGCAGCTATTATGATCAGAAGGGCAGCAGGGTTGGAGCTGGGCGGGCGCATAGGTGTTGGTCACAATCCCATTTCATTCCGAATGTGTTTGTATGCTAAAAATTTATAAGTGTACACAGAGTTTTGTTGAACTATTGACCGTCACAAGTTAGTCAGAAATAATAAATGAGTCTTCTGCTATTAGTTTTCACTGCATTATTTTCTTGTATGTTTTAGTTAGAATATTTCATCAACCCTATTAAATGGATAGGCCAAATGTGCTCTAGTTTCCCTTGCCGCTGATCAAGATACGATTTGGGAATGAAATCAAATGGCAATAGAGCACAGGTGTCAGTGAATCATAACAGAATCAATATCTTGTAAAATTTACCAACATAACCATAAATGGTCTAGATTCTAGTTTACACCCTTAAATGAATATGCCAGAGTTTCTCAAGCATGTCAGTCTGCATTAGGGTCTCTACCTGATAAATTTTGGAAAGAGCTTATATCCTTTCTGGAGGCAGAGTGGTAATTTAATCATGATACTTTAGATTTAGTGCAAATGCCGAAGTATGCAAATTAGTTTTGAATTCTTTTAACTTGCTAATAAAAGTCAACCTGCTAATAACAGTTATGGATTTTTGTATACAGCTCAAAATCTTTCATTAGTCTTTACATTTTATTTATCATGCTTTGCATATGCTCACACCATACACGTCTATAATGGACTGCCACACACCTTAAGAGTGCCTTTAAAAAATTACCACTCTGCCTGGAAATATGGACATTCAAGAAATGGACGTGAGAAACTCAATAGGAGCAGTTTATAACCTGTAATAAAATACTTTGTTTCAGCCTTTTTTATGCAGAAGTCACGAGTTCAATTGGTACTCTGTAGAACTAGCCACAAAAATGCTGCAACATTTGGCCATTTTGAATTTGCTATAACCAAGGACAAGACGTTGACAGACAAGAAGTGGGTAATCTTCTATTCATGTATGTTCCCATTAAAAACCTTTCCTATTATTAGAACATGAAATGCTTGTTTAAGAGTTGTTGTAGCAGCTGAGAGGCAGTAGATGTATTCTTTTTTTTTTCTCATCTATGTTCCATATGTACAGTGGTGTATTTGAATGAATTTGGACTGCATGCCATAGCTCAATACAACCGAGATCTGGCTTTTGATTTTAGTAGTAAGCCCAGATCCAAAACCTAATATATGAAAACATACCTTATGAAATATTATTTGTAGAAATATTGTGCGAGCCAAGCTGAATGAATCTCCACACTGAAACATCTGGTGGCAATTGTGTTTCTTCTGGATGGGAAGTAACATGCACAAATCTTGGTTTATATAATGTTGCTTGAAACACGAGGCTCAATTTATGTTAAGAAGCGACACTCTGCCACAAAGTCCTCGTTGATTGTGTTCCAAAAAGTAGGGTGTAACTGAATAATGGCTTAGTAAGATTTTATCAGGAAATTGAGTGTTTCCTGTAAAAATCAACTATCAATTTGTAGAGGAATTCAGTTTTATCAAATAGGATAAGTAACTGTGTCAAAAAGGATAGTTTAGTTTTCTTTTCTGTCATATGTCTACACATGCACAAATCTTGGTTTATATAATGTTGCTTGAGACACGAGGCTCAATTTCTGTTAAGAAGTGATGGTTTAATATTAATAGAAAAGATACATTGGTTGGAATTGGCCTTAATTAACTGCAATGGATTCATCTTAATGAATGCCTCGTAGATTTTTATTGTGTTGTTTTAAGACTCATGAAAGTATCCTATCATGTAAATGGGTTGCCATCTACAAGACATTGCCCTTTCTCTCCCACTTCTCTCTTGGCCTGACTCTTCCCTACCACTCAAACCGGCCCAACCCTCTGTCCTCGCTTCCTCTTCCTCCTGGTTTTTGATACCATATGGCACTTAATGTATACACATCCTTATTATGTGCATTTTGAGAAGATATTGTGGTTTTGTTACTTAAAAAAAGTTGACCTAGGATGCCGGTTCGGGTTCGAGTTCGGGTTCGAAGAACCGGTTCGCTGGTTCGCCAAAATTTTGAAAAGGGGTTTGGGTTCGGGTTTGTTAGTACAAAAATATGTAATTTTTTTTTATATATATATACATATTTTGATATTTATGCAGCCTAGAAGCATGAGTTAAGATTAGAATGTCACATAGTATCATAACAAGTAAACATTTAAACAATAAAACACTTGTAAATTTGTAATCATACCATCATGAATCATGAATCTCAGAATCCATGATCATACTACCATCATATACTTCAAGTTCAAGTTCAACATCAAAGATTCAAAACATTTAAATTAAATCAGAACATCAGTTCAAGTATCATTGTTTGAAGTTCAACTAAT
>MU225366.1:1177324-1192686 GCA_018584345.1 Thuja plicata
GTTATTTTTCACCGACAAATGAGAATTAGAAGTAACAAAAATGCCTTTAAACTCACCTTTTTAGGGTTGTGGACGCCAAGTTTTAATTAAATTCGCCATAAAAAACCGTTTTAAGTCAAACTGCCGGCGAAATTCGCGCCAAATTCGCACCAAATTCGTCTTTTTTGGTGAAATTCGCCCGGGTTCGAACCAGCTCAACCCGGGTTCGAATTTGGCAATTAAAAATCGGACCCTGCCTGAAAAGTTCGAACCCACAGTCGAACCGGACCCGAATTTCGAACCGGTTCGAATTTGGCAGGGTCCGGAGGGGTCAGGGGCCGAACCCGGTATCATCAATAGTGAAATTATATTATGCTTAACATTTTGCAAAATTAAGTGTGTAAAGTAATTGACGCAGACTTATGTTGATATATTCCTATCCTCTAATAATGTGATGACAGTCAAATCCAGTTGATACTGTGTTGTCTATTCGTTTTGTTGAATGCAAGATTAAATGGTTTATTAACATCCTTCTATCCAGTGATTTACAACTTATTGAATTATTGCAGGTGGTAAAGATGCTAGTGACAATAGTATTTTGGTTGATATGCTGTTCTGGGCAGTGGACAACCCGGCGCCAGCAAATTATTTGCTAATATCTGGTGATCGTGATTTTGCTAATGCACTTCATCAACTAAGCATGAGGAGATATAACATTCTTCTAGCTTACCCTACCATGGATGTTCCTTCCTCGCTTTTAAGTGCTGCAAAGGCTATATGGCTCTGGAGAAGCCTTGCAATGGGTGAACAGCTTATGCCAACCATTAAGGATGTGAAACAATCTAATAATATATTTGATTCTAACATCATGACAAATGGGACATACAAAATACCCTCAGAATCGAGCATTGATTTTTCCAAGCCAATGCTTAAAGAATCATATTCAAATGATTTCAATCGTTTTCCAGGAGTGCACATGATGAATAGGTCCGGAGTTTTGTCCGATTTTGATCAGGAAAGAGGACAGTATATGCATGACAGTTGCCTTGAACGGTCTAAAACAGTAGCAGGCTTGACAAATGGAGAGAGACATTATGGTAATAAGACATACTTCCCTGAAACAAATATGCTTTTGGGCACTTCATCTATGGGACAAGTGTTTTCTTCTACCATTGAAACTAGAATCTCCTCTCCTCCAGATTCAGATAGGGCTAGGAGTAAACAACCTTCACAAAACCATTCCAAGAACAAGCTAGATTCATTCAAGGATACAAAGCCTACTTTTAATAATAGTAGAGCTAATCCTAACCCATCTGCAAAATCATGTCCTTCTCCCTCGAAGACTGGATTTGCACCTGGAGCAAACAATGTTCCGGCTAAAGTGAGAAATCAAAATAAAATGAAACCCAAGAAACCTCCCCAAGTAAGGCCTCCTTTTATTCCTAATATAATTCATATTTCTTCCCCTAGTTTAAAAAATAATTTCCCTTCTCAAGGAAACCCTCTTTTTCCGACTCAAAATCATGCTCCAAGCAGCCCAACTTCAGCTGACTTGAGAGGTGATATACCTGCTTTTGACAAATTGAATATATCCTCCGATTTACAGCAAAGTTCCAACATCAAATCTTCAGTTTCTGTTCCAATCTCACAACTACTTCCTTCTGAGAAAAAACATCACTACCCAACTAGTTTCAAGTCAAATATTCTAACTCAAACAGAAAATTATACAGATGCAATACATGTTTCTACATCTAAGTTGCCACTACCTCAACATCCTGGATCAGATATATCCCATAGGGTTCACATGAGGATTCTTTCTCTGGCCATGGAAACATTGAAGCAAAATATGATAGCACCAATAGAACAAAATCTTGAAGACTGTATTAAGTATGGAGAGATGCGTATTCCTAATTTCAATCATCGAGAAATATTGGATAGAGCTGTTGAGCAAAAGGAAATAGTGGCGATGACAACAGGGGATGGTTTCAGAGTATATCTTCCACGCGAGTCAGATATTTGGAAGTGTGTGGATCCACTTGGCATGCAGGATGCATATCCTAAAGAACTTTGGGATGAACTATATAAATATCTCTCAAGCCATGAAGGTTATGAAGCTATGATGCAATCTCAGAGCAGGTTGGTATTGGTTTTATTGTTATTTCCATTTATCACTATCAACCAACAAGTTTTGTGTATTTTGATGTTGCTTTTCAGTTTAAATTGTTATTTTCATTTCATACAAGTTTGTGTAAACTACATTATTCTGTATTTGAAGGTATGATGCAGCACAGAAGTTGAAGTCATCATGTCTGAAAACTCTCTTGTTAGGACAGATTATACACATGTTGCACCTTGCCATAAAGGTTAGACGATGGTTGAGGCCTCATCAATCAGGATGGTCGCCATTATCTATTTCCATGGGGCAGAAAAGTGAATCATCAAGTTCCAATGCTTGTATTGATGATCTCCAAATTGTGCAAATAGGGAAAGAAATAGCTGTCAGTATGAAGCTATAACATAAATATCTGAACTCCAGACTGCTATTGTATCAAATTATCAATTAGTCCCAGAGCGCTTCAGTTTCAACAACTTTTTGATTAGTATGTCAACAAAAGATTGTATTCTTTATTAATACATATAGACTCAGCTTATGGCAATATTAGTAAGAATGAGAGTGCAGGTCACCTCAAATTTGGCTTCATAGAGGCATATAGAAAATCTGGTTACAGTAAATCCGAGAAATGCTTTTGATGTGGTTCTTCCACGTTATCTGCTAAGTTCCTTCTAATCTACAGGTCTGTTTGTTCACACCAGTTAATCAACTATGTAGCAGGAGAGAAATTACATGAAATTTCAGGTGAGCTGAATCAATGATAAATAGGGATTTTGAAAATCAGAGACGCAGATGCTGCAAGAAGGATAAAGTGCACGGGCTTCTTTTTCTTAAATCACCTCAGATTTTATGTCCATTGAGGATTTTAAAATACATTTTGTAGGCATTTATCTTCCTGCCCAATATAGGTTCTGTTCTTTTCTGAAATGAGGCTTGGACATAGTATTCAGATCCAGATTTCAGAAGTTCCAGAATCCTTTGAATTCAGTTTCCGGAAAGTTCTATGTTTAGAAGACAGTGGTGATCTTCTTTGCAAAGGAGAATATTTAGTGGAGTTATAGACGGGTCTACTCAGCAAATTGTTCAAGGTGGAGTCTTGCTTGTCTTGAATTCAGAGTTTACCTCCTTATTTCACATAATGCTGGGGATTATGACCAAAATATTGTGGTATTGTATGTTTCAATAGCACAATCTTGTTCAAACTCCTTCGTTTCTGCTTTAATAACCAGCATGGGAAACATGGGGAAAATTCTATTATTGCAGTACAGAAATATTATCAAGTGTTGAAACCCTCTTATGGCTGTGTTATTTGTGAAAGTAAGAGGAAATGTTCTGTACCTGGTCCTTTACATTCAGTTAAGAGCAGGTTCCTTGGATTAAGCAATTATTATTTAATACAGCTATTTGTGCAAGTGTTCTACGATTTGTAAGCAACTGCCTTTTGTGAGGGTGGATTAGGCTACTGTAAATCATATTTCACAGATCATGATTGCTATGTAAGCAGGGGTTATGTAATCTAGCCTGATTATGTAGAAGGATACACAATGTATGATGTTAGAAATGCTCTTCTGACACTGTCTATAAGTTGATATTATGGAATTTTAGTAGTGCTACCTTGTGCCAGCTGACGGTGCCTGACATGGCTTTTTCACCGGAGGGGCAGAATCATGGTCTCGTCAAATTCTCATGCACTGCGGTTCATGAAATATGAAGGTTGACAGCAATGTGGTTTATCTAGAACTATTTTCATTATTTTCTAACAGCTAGTAGTTATTTTCATATTCACCAGGTTCCTATGAATCTTTAAAACAGAAAGAGGATGTGCGTATGGTCCTCATTGGTTATATGCACAATGCACAGGCTAATGGAATTTAGCACCATCAAACATGTGCAGAAATTTTTATGATTGCCAATTATGTTGTTCCACTAGAGTGGTTTAGGTGCTACAGTTCATGTTATGTTACCCTTAAAGATTACATTTTGTTGCATGGTAATAGCGGGGAATCCTGAATGTTGTGTATAAAAAGAAGAAACAGTATTGTTATGAATTCATGGATCTTTAATCCATTCAAGGATTTCTATTTCCTGGTTCTGTTGGCTGCATGTTATGGTATTTAATCATAAGCTTACTGTTTTGAGAATTTTCAATATTTTAATTTTTATTAATTTGAAATTTTTCTTTTGAGGATTTTGGTAAAAACGGTCCTTTTGACATGTCAATGTGTATAAAAAATGGTGTTACATCCCCTTTTCATGTACTTTTGTTACAACTGTTATAACTGCTTAATTAGAAAGGAGTTGTCAATGTTGAAATATGTTTATAATACGTAATGATGAATATAGATGTATATAGATAATGAAGATTACGGGCCTATAATTTATATGGCCTCATCTTCATGGTTGTGAAGTGATTATTGATGAATTATGTTAGCAATAATTGTTTATCATAATGATACTAGAAGGGTAAGAAGATTATGTCTATTTACCTTATGTGTCAAATGGATGTAAGAGGATGGATAACCCTCGAAAAAGGAAGGGAGATTATTATTAGGGGGAGAGGATGCAGACGCCAGGCAAGGTCAAAGTTGCTATCCAAGCCTGGAACTTAGAAAAAGGAAGGGAGATTATTATTAGGGGGAGAGGATGCAGACGCCAGGCAAGGTCAAAGTTGCTATCCAAGCCTGGAACTTAAAGACAAGTAACCTTTGGTCATATGATCATCTAGAGTCGTAGGATTAGGTGTGGTCGTTAGTCACTAGTTGTCGGTGGTGGGAATTCGAGACCCTTCTCTTGTTCATCTTTTTATTAAAATGATAATCTACATCAATAAGAACATAATTAATCATCTGAGTAACTCATGAATCTTATTGTCGATAAATACCGTCATTCGACTGAATTGCATGATGACAATATTCAAATGTCATTCATTTGAAATCTGCATATTTGAATGCAATATTTGTTATCTGTAGTCATTTATATTCATTTGAAATCTACAAATAAGATTTTTGTATCATTCATCTATATTTACTGTCATTCATTTGAAATATGCAAATTAGGATGCAAACTCTTTTATTTTAAGTCATTGACATTAGGGAATTGAAACAGAAAGATGATAGCCATATTCAATGACATCAATTGAATAATGCATAAATATAATACATCAATTGGATAATGCATAAATATAATACGAAATGTAATAATTATGGCAATGCCCTTTTACTGGTTTTATATATGATCATTGTATAATACTTATAATTACGCCGTAGGCGTTTCCCTCTTGGAAAGCCCTGGCCTGATTTGTGCATCCAACCGCTGGAGGTGCTGGAGATGGCAATTGACTCATTGAAACAATCTTGGCTGTCCATCACTTTTCACCAGCTGTCCGTGGCTTTTCAAAAGCAGCGTTTGTTGTTTGCGAATGGTCATATCACGTGTGAAGGTCATGGTTATTATTTTAAACGTTATATGTGAAGTCAAATTCATGGATTTGCAGGGAGAGGCACTGCGGAAAAGACTCCTATGCTGTTTGTGTTTGGAGGCTCAAATAATTGTCCATCATAATTTCAGATTTGGTGTCTACATTTAATCATATCTTCTGCACAATTCGGTACTTCTCAAAATATGTGCCTTTTATTAATGGTCTACTCACCCATTAAAAAATAGCTTGCAGAAATACATCATTATTTGACGGCTACAAGATAGGAACAAGTCTTTGTATTTTAATATTTTAGAGGCCTGTGTTTTCAGATTAAATTTTATTGTTATTGAGTTTGATTAATGAGAATGTAATTTATTAAAGCTTAGATTATTATTTGTATCAGGATAGTTTAGATTTTTATATAAAATTTCATACAATTTATATATTTTTTTAATATTGTAATTATTTATATAAAATAGAAATGGTACTTATAAATTAAAAAAGAAGAAGCTAAGAATCATTTTAATAGATTCAATTTTCTTATTTATTCTTAAGTTAGTTCTAAATATTATGTTTTTAAAAAATTATGAAAAATAAACAACTATTTGTTAATTTTGATTAATAGATCATAATAGCATAACCAATAACATAAAATAACAATATTAAGTCACTCATGATTTCACATAGTATTGGAACAATATTAGAATACAACTTTTACAAAACCTAAAACGTTCATGTAACAAAAATTATACATACTTCCTAATAACCGATATAAAAACTAACATACTTGTCTATTAATAGTATTGATAGCTAAATAGCTAGAAGGCGTTCTTATGAGAAAATGTAAATTTGTTTCCAATAATTAGTTGAGCATTTGAGAGAAAGATGAACTTATTTAGTGCTATGACCTCTTCTAATTTTGCAATTGTTTATATGAAGACATAAATGCTGATTTATATCTAACTCAATTGTTTCCATTTAAAATAAATCAAGTCACCTAATAATTTTTTTTTTTTAGCATAGAACAAATAATTTTTCCTTTTCTTTTCTAAAACAAAAGAGAATGAAGTAAAGGAAAACAAAATAAAAGGTAAGTTGATGCCTTCTTTGCAAAAACAAGTCATATTGCATTAAAAAATGTTTGAAATTTTTTAAAACAAATCATGTCACCTAATATAACAATCAAATAAAAAAAAAGTAAAAAAAAAGTTAAGAAAGAGGAGTTGGATGTCTAAAGTTTTTTTTTTAAAGTAAAAATGAAAGTAAGTAGACTTCAATTTTGACCATCCATTGTCATCGTTCTAATTGGTTCAATTTTTTCTAAGTGCATTTAAGGCCCACTTAAGGTGCGAAGTGATGAAGTGACAAATTGTGTTTATTGTTCTATATAAATGTTTCGAAATTAAATTTAAAATAATGCAATTAATTATATTAATATAATTAAAAAACTATTTATAAAATAAATATAACTACATTTTGATTTATATTTTGTTATAATATTTTTAAACAATCATATATAAAATAAATTTATACTTTTTAAAAAATTTATTAAATATTATAGATAGTTGAAATAAGAATATTGCTTAACTTTAATGATTTTTATTAAAAATATATATAATTTTTAACCCAATAATACATTGAAATTAAATTGAGATAAATATTTCATTTATATACAATAATTTAGGTTTTTTCAAAGAAAAAAATCAAATAATTTCGTTTCTAGAATTTGATAAAAGATGAAAATAAAAATTTCATAAAGACATTCATTCAAAGTAGATTTAATTGCTTTGAAAGGACATATGTTATTATTGGCTTACGTCAACCAAACCCAAATTTGATGCTATGTTGTTTTTTCTTTCTGAAAAAAGAGACGGAAAATGGGCGGACAACCTAGGCAATGCAATGTTTGACAAACAGTGTTGATGGCTGGGAATATATCAATAAACGCCTTCGTAGCCTATAAGCCTTGAGCCGGCTTTGCAACGTCCAATCTATGCAGACTTAAAGGTATAAGAAAAGGATCATGGAGAGATGGATGGATAGAGATGGAGATGTGTCTAGATGGAGTGATAATGTGTGTGTGTATGTGTGTGAGGGGAAGAGATAGGGTGTGTGTGTGTGTGTGTGAGGAATGAGAGATAGGCGGGAGAGTGCAGATGGAGATTGATAGGAAGAGGGACATGAAGAGGAGAGAGAGAGGGGGGAGAGTGCAAATGGAAGATGTAAATATATATAAAAAAATAAAGAATGAGAGAGGGAGAAATATAAAGAAAAAGATGTAAGTAGAAAGTAATAGAGAGAGGTAGAAAGGGGGGATATATAGGCATAGAGAGTGATAGAGAGATGACAAGATAGAGATACATATAGAGGGAGAGATGGGAGAAGAAATATAGAGATGTAAAGATTAAAATGTATAGGAAGGGGGTGATGGAGAGAGATGGTTGGATAGAGATATATATGAATATAAAGATAGAAAGAGAGTTAGACGTAGATCAAGAAGTAAAGATAGAAAGAGATCTAGGGAGATACAGAAAGAGAGTTAGACATAGATCAAGAAGTAAAGATAGAAAGAGATCTAGGGAGATACAAAGGGAGTCATAAAGAGGGAGAGATATAGAGGAAGAGTTATGAAGATATTTAGATGGTGAGGTATATTGATACAAAGATAAGGGGGATCTAGAGAGGATGAGAATGAGTGACAAACAAAGGGACAAATACTTAAATGACATTTCCATAACTATACGGCGTTCCCATTGCACACTAAGGTGCGATTGCTAGTCTACACTATATAGAAATGACAGAATGTCAAACCGAAAAGATATTATATCCTCACACTTAAATATTTGTTATCGAATCTTTACAAACCAATTAGTTCTTACAAATGATTGAGGATTATTTATGATCAAGAAACGAAAAAGATTAGAATATGCTCTAAAATTATGAACTAGTACATGCATGATAGGGAAGGACACCCAATCACATTTTTGACATTCAATTGACACTATGTCTGAATTTGAAATAAAAAACAAAGGATTTTAATCTACAGCTATTGTTTAATTGAGGCTAAACAACAAAGAAAGAAATCAAATTATAACCATGCAATTGCAAGAAAGGTTAATCATTTATATTCATAGGAAAACAATTGAAAGAATGCACCATACACAATCAATTCTAATTTTGAATACGAACAACAAATGTCTGTTGGGAGGGTTCTTCCCTAGATGGTAGTTTGACCATAAGGTTGATAATTATTTAGCAATTGCTTGTAGGGGTAACCATCTCTTGAAAGTTAGATGACTATTAACGTCAGTAAATAATGACAGAATGTTGGTCAATAAGATCAAGAGAGTCAAATGGACTCAATTGTTATGTAAGTCAAATATATGCGGTGAAATTTGATAGCATGAGTTAGCGCTAGTGTATTTATAAAGCTTGACCAAGGTGGCGCAATGCAAGATGTATGCGACCGTCAGTTCACATGAATCAGAAGTACACAGCTATACTAGGTAAGGGGGAACCTGAATGGTGTGTCTGACTAAGAATGATGTAGGTTCTAAATATCAGGCTTAGATGACAATCTGACCTAGTTTTGCATATGCACCTCTCGTGTAGGGACAAACTACTTGTGGAAATAAATTGTGCGGAGGACTCCTAGTCAATAGTTGAGAGGCGCAACACCTAATGATTCTCTCCCTCTCCTAGATATGTCAAGACCGATACAAGTTTTGATAGCACGAGTTAGTGCTAGTGTATTTATAAAGCTTGACCAAGGTGGCGCAATGCAAGATGTATGCGACTGTCAGTTCACATGAATTAGAAGTACACGCCTATACTAGTTAAGGGGGAACTTGAATGGTGTGTCTAACTAATAATGGTGTAGGTTCTAAATATCAGGCTTAGATGACAATTTGACCTAATCCTTTATCTGCACCTCTCGTGTAGGGACAAACTACTTGTGGAAAGAAATTGTGTGGAGGACTCCTGGTCAATAGTTGAGAGGCACAACACCTGATGATGCTCTCCCTCTCCTAGATATGTCAAGACTGATACAAGTTTTGATAGCACGAGTTAGTGCTAGTGTATTTATAAAGCTTGACCAAGGTGGCATAATGCAAGATGTATGCGACCGTTAGTTCACATGAATCAGAAGTACACGTCTATACTAGTTAAGGGGGAACTTGAATGGTGTGTCTAACTAAGAATGGTGTAGGTTCCAAATATCAGGCTTAGATGACAATCTGACCTAATCCTCTATCTGTACCTCTCGTGTAGGGCCAAACTACTTGTGGAAAGAAAGTGTGCAGAGGACTACTGGTCAATGGTTGGGAGGCATAGCACCTGATGATTCTCTCCCTCTCCTACATATGTCAAGACCGATACAAGTTTTTCTAGAAGATAAGAAATAAAAATAATACTCTTCTCTCATGAATATGCGCTCCTTGAAAAGATAAAACAATTGAAATTTAGTTATTTGGATTAAATTCTAGTTCATGTGAAAGTAATTGATTCAGTTATTTAATTGAATTCGAAAACAATTGATTCTCTTAATTAGTTTATATTCATCATCATGTGAAGGAAGTATAATTTGTTAATGCATATTAATTTTGTTCACTTGAAAGTAGTTAATTCAATTTTGAAATAGCTATTTATGATCATGTGAAAGAAAAATCATTTTCATTTATGTTACAAATGATATAAAGATGGAAATTTTAATTTGCATATGTATTAAAAATTGTATTAGAATTTTATCTGTTAAAGAATAACATGTTACAAATGGAATACAAGACATGGCAAAGTAACTTGTAACAAGTCATTTGCCATTTTTGCAAAAATTTGGAAGTCGGCGAATGATTTGTTTATAGTTCTTTGGAAGTCCATATTGAAGGGGAGACAAGAAATATTTGACACATTTTTGTATTAAAGTGACACAGTTATATGTTAGAATGTATGCTTAGTTTCCCTCTAGTTGCATTTCCATTATAAGTTTTATCTCTACTGGAGCTAGATTTTTGTTTTTGCCTTATGGCATGTTTAGTTCCATGTTACATCCAAAACCATGGCGTGGATGCTTGGTTTGTTGGTAGTGAGCTTAGTGTGTACCATTTATGCTATGACGAAGAATATACAGAACTCTGAAAGACAAAGACCTCAACTATGACGGAGACAACAATTGTTACAATGACCTTGTAACAAAGAAAAATCTTTGTGGGAATAGTTAGAAAAATAATTGTGTGGATGCTTATAAGCACGGGGTTCCTAGTTCCGTCCAATTTTTTTTTATGTATGTTAATAATACATTTCTATGATACCCCACTTTTGATTACATCTTGATCTAAGACTAATCATCCTCACATAACAAATTGATATTGTATCCTCAATTTCATATATGATAGGCAAATGTTTAACATTTCAATCTTCTATAATATTGAAACCAATTGTTCCAAGCTATCTAACATGGGGCAAAGAGGTGTGGGGTAGGAGTTGAGGTAAATTATACAGTTCATTTGCTTGTCATGTCTCCTTTTTTGGACTAAAAGAAAAGTTAAGTTAGGCACAATAATTTTTAATTAGAGGAGGGAACTTAATAATAAGAGAGAACTTATAAAAAGTGTTTTCCAACACTAAAAATAATGTCTTTAAATAGTTTTAATAAACATTATATTTTAAAATGTTTATAATTTTTTTAAAAAATATTTTCAAATATTAGGGCCCAACAAAAAAGCTTTTAAATATTAGGACTCAACTTTTGAAAGAGTCATTCAATTTAGGAAGATTAATATTAGTCATTTTGGCACTAGATCAACCGATCTAGTTGAGCGCCATCCTTGAACATAATTGATCATTTTCTACTAACCCTAATTGAGCACAACATTTGGAGGTACAACATCATTTGATTGTGCATTGGATCAATCACTGGTTTACCTTGATTCGTTCATCGTACATCAATAGTGAACAATAAATATGAGTCATTTGTTGAAGACTACAATAAGGTTTGGACATGTTGAATATGTGTGTTAAGGAAGATCGACAATAGTAGTGGTTGTTAGTAGTTGGGTGTTTCTAGCTCTTCTTTACATCATTTCAACCTTGGATCAGTCAAATACCAATGTTTTTGTCTTGTGATTGTTGCAAATACTTTTTCCACTATCAGACAACTCGCATTAGTACTCCATATAGTTCTAGGGCCTTGCCAGTGATGATAAATTATTTTAGGAAATTAAAAAAAAATAGTTTTAAACCTTACTTACATCAGCATTGTAATGCTCATTAGTTGCAAATAGAAAATTTTGACTATCTTTTGGAGGGTTCATGTTGTTGAAACTTAGCATTATTATTTGCGGATATCAACAAAATAAGGGTTTGAAATTTGTGATCAGATTGTATACTTGCTATTTGGTATTATTTTTCTAAGAAAAAAAGTACAGATACAAATTTCTTATTTCCTATGGTTGTTCCATTGGGGACATTATAATAGCTTTCCATCCTATCCCCCACACTACATAATGCACTCACAATTTTTGCATGCCTCCTCATGAACTAGATAAGAACCCTTCCCCACTTGTCGCCGCTTCTGTGTCAAAATAAGACATTACTACATTGAAGCTCGCCTCAAAGATTTTCACATTCAAACCCTTTATCATCTTTGATAACAAGGGGTGAAAGCAACATACATATTAACTTAGCCCATAGAAATGACCACATATTGATAGTTGGAAAAGGTTTCCACTTGGTTTTGCACACCTTCAATCTCAACATAGAGATGATAAATCTGAGATTTATTAAATGAAAAGAGACATACAAATCAATACTTGTGCAACACCAAAGATGTTTTCCTCCCAACCAACTGCTTGGTCCACCATCACAACTTAATTCCTACACTAGGAGAGACATCAAACCCATTCACTATTCTCACTCCCATTATCCATCCTCGAAGATCAAGGTTGTTAATTTCCTCCTCCCATGAAGTGTGTCCCTCATCCTAATACAAACTATAGGAAATCTCCATATGAATGCATAAGAATTCATATCAAAATTCTAATACCTTTATTTAATTATTAATGATTGCAACTTGATTTCTTCAATAATGTGCAAGATATTCCTTGCAGTTGTTATGCGACTATTTTTCACTTCCCCTCTTTATCTCACCACCCATCAATTGCCTCATCAAATCCTTCCCTATATTTTACTCCCTTTTCTAAAAATGATCCCCATTATGATCAAGACATTCCAATCTAATGGATCCTTTATTATCCCAAATTAAACTATAGCAAAATTATATTGCCACAATAATTCTCCCCCCTATATTTTTTTTACTAAATCTACTCCTTGGTTTGTTGTCTAGCTAGATACCACATTCCCTTTCCCCTTATATGCTTATACACATTTTTCCTAAATGATTTACTCAAAGTTACTCATTTTTAATGATATAATCCATTTTTCGTCCTTTACAAATGCCCTTCTTTATTTCTTCCACAATAATTCTAGTCACTTTTCATATCCAATCATATGTAATATTATTTGTATTTATTTCTAGATTATAAATTGTTTTGATTGGATAAGTATGTGAAGGGCTCAAATTCATACAGAGCAACCATCAAGGTAAAAAGAGAGAATTCACGAGAAATGAGATTGCGAAACAATAAAGGCAAAAAAAATTGTGACTACAGCAAGGAACTAGTGGGCTACAAGGGACCCAACCATAAACAAAAAAATTCTCTTTCAACACTTGAAAGAGTAAGGGAGAAGGAGAATGACCTTTTGTCCTCCTACGAACTACAATCCAATCAATACTAATGTCCAAGGTCCCATTAAAATGGGAAACAAGATGTGACCTCCTCAGAGTGGGGATCAACAACAACAAAAGGGAGGAAGATTATTGGTGAATGATAGTTATTGATCACAAAAGAAGAGAAAAGATGTGAGGAAGCTCCCAAAGAAAGAGGATTCATATTAGGGACTCCTGTGAATAACAAAGCCATGTCGGGATGATATACTCATCAGGATCCTCAAAAGAGCATGAATCAAAAGAAGGGACCTCAATGATCAAGTGATCTTCCTTAACACTCTTCCACCAAGGAGTTCCTTTTTGATGCAAGAGAGGGCAGTCCAAAGCTAATTTGACTAATCACAAAACAACGATGACCATGAAAGGGGAGCTCCTCACATTCCAGTGGTTTAGTTTAAGGCTGGTCCCCAACCATAGAACCAAATTCCCAATAAGGGGTTTGGAAATGCAAATGTCAACTAAAATGCAAGAAAAGGTGGAATCACCATACTGAGATATTGGTAATCTCACAACAAGACTCTTCCCAAAACTAGAGGGGAAAATTTGACAACCTACCCAAAATTGGATGCACATGAAGCGGTTTAGTGAGGAGATTGGGCAAAGTACACTAGGGTTTAATGGAGAGGGAGTGGTCTCCCCAGGCCCAAATTTGATCTAACACTAGATCATGATTTCATAATGAAGAAAATATGCAATGAGGAAACATTTAGAAAAATTGAATAACTCAATCTTACCAATCACAATAGGCTTCCAGGAAGTGAGGACCCAATTGTGTAGATTAGCAAGAGAAGGTCAAAGGACGGAGAAATGAAACACCAAGTATTACCATTGGTACAAATCATTATCAAGAACATCTATGCCACAAACAATCACATAAGAATATTTAACACAGGGGAGAGGCTAGTACCCATGTGGAGGGATAATAGGATCAAACTTGGTAGCTTGTGAAAAAATGTGAGTCTTAATAGAAGAGTTAGACATTAGAGGGGGGAGGGGAGAGGGGTAGAATCATGTATAAAAATAATTCTTAACACCCAAAAGAGCCCTAGGGTCATCTAGGAAATTAGAGACACCTTGCACAAGAGTAGGAACCACAAGCATATGCGAGCTGATATGCATAGTAACCCCCTGCTGAGCTAGAAAAATTCTAGCAATTGGATATATATGAGGTATAGACGCAACAATCTCTAGCGCATAACAAGGAGGAGATGCAACATCTTGATAGGTTGTGCTAGAAGAATCCAAGGCTACAAGGAAAGATTTGGGGGCTCGAAAAAGAGTCACAAAGTCCACTAGGTAGAGGTAGGAGGCCATTTCCATAGGCATAAGAGCCTTGTTAATGAGTGCAGTAGCTGCGTGAGTATTAGTTGCAGAGGCTTTGAGCGGGAGCGACAACGTTCAAATACATTAGATGTTTTGATTATAGATCATAAATTGTTACTAACAATGATTGTTCTTCACTTTTGTTAAATACCCCCCTTCAACTAGCAACCCAAGATTTCCCTTCATAGTCCCAACATATTTCATTTTAACATCATCTTTGGATAGGAGAGACCACATTACTTTCTCCAAACCTATCTTTGCTCCTCCACTTGTTTCTTTTGTAGCCATTTAATTCTTATCCACCCTTGTACCTAATGTGTCTCCTCATATGGTTTTACTCTCTTTCCTTCTCTTAACCCCTAATTCCAAATTTCTATATGATTTAAAGTGTTTTTTGATGATTTGTTATATAAGATAAAAATACATAATTGCACTTTTACCATTAATTTTGGTCTTTCCTAGACTCATTTGTCTCTCCTTTATATATAAAATTTAGAAATTCTATTTTTGATATAATTCAAATTTATTAAAATTAATAATGTGATTTAGTTCCATATAAATACTTTTTAAGTTGGTTTTTTATATATTGTAATATAGAATATACTTTGTTGATTGTTTATGCTTATTTATATTTATGCTTGGAAAAATTATTTTAAAAATAAAATTAAGGATATATTTTTATTTAAATATAGTATGATATATATATATATATATATATATATATATATATATATATATATATA
>MU225366.1:1209723-1255632 GCA_018584345.1 Thuja plicata
CTTCTATAACCAATATGGATTAGACACTTGTGATGTCATATGCAAAAATCTATGTAATTCCATTAGGGTTTAGATGTAAGCATTACATAAGTTTTTAAACTTAATTAAAACACATTCAAGATTAATTACAATCACATTATGTCTTAAAGGAAAGAAGTCACAAGATTAAATTCTTAGATTCCCTTTAATGAAAAGAAACCCTTAAGAAGATGATTCTAAGACAAATGTGAATCTTTAAGCATTAAGATATATGAAAGTAAATGAATATGTGATAACACCTTAACAAGAGAAGGATGATGAAAAAGAAACTATGAAAGACAATTAGGTATATTTATACAATTACTTCCCTGACAAGAATGGATACAAGTCACCTCGCCGACATGGGTTCCACCAGGGTCCTTTTATCTACTTGACCAATTCTCCAACTTGATTCATTAGATTATCTATTTCATTAATTTTGGCCTCAGGAACAGTTGTGAAAAATATTTCCTTAACATCTTCAAGTATTGTAGCCTTGTTCCTCTTTGCAATTAGCTTACTCTAAGCTATCTTTAGAGATACCAACTATAAATATTTCATTAAATCCTTATGCTTCAAAGTGTTAGGATCGACTTGGGGAATAATAATTTTTTTCTCTAAGTCATTTGGCTTCCTCTTCTTGGATTTCTTCTTACCTCCCAATATACTTTCACCCATAGGAAGTTTTTAATGTGATGCCTTGCCTGCATTGGGTGACTCGGTATGAGTTCCAATAGTGCTCTCTCCAATATTTTCTTCTACCTTATGTTCTTCATGTATCTCTTCCTCTTTCTGCTCATCTGCTGTCTTCTTAAGGTTTGATTCCTGCGACTTTTCTTTCTGTGTATCATGAACATTTGTTATGACGGTAGGGGAAATGTTCTGTTGCTGACCACCGGTGTTGGTTGGTGGTACCAACTTGATTGTATTTCCTTTCTCAGTCTTGGTGGTCTATGTTCCTTCTACCTTTTCTTTCTCTTTCTCCATCTTAGTGTCCTTGGGTGCTTCTTGTGCAGTGTTAGTTGTAGTATCTGACTATTTAGTGTAACCGAGAACTTGTGTCAATATCGGTTCATGACTCTGTAGTGGATCTAAATCAACATCCATACACCAAGTGTCCTAAACTTGAGTGTCCATGATATCCTCATCTTTCTGTAAATATTCTATAGGGTCCACTTCTTCTGTGATATCTTCAATGATTATCTCTCCTTTGTCTACAGTTAGATCAATTGGCTCTATATTAATAGTGGTTTCCTTTACTTGATTACTCATTCTTCCTTGTTGACTTGTCTCTTCTTTTCCATGCTTAGTGTTATCTAAGTTTTATATCTTTCTCCATTTTATCGTTGTCTCCATTTCTATAGATTCCATATCTCTATACATTATCTCGAGGGATCTTCCCTTGACAATGAAGTCTTTAGAATATATATTCAATGCTTCTTTGATTTATGATGGTGCTAGGTTAGTAATAGTGTGAACTAATGACCTTTCTCTCATTTTCTTTTCAGTATTCATATCATACTTCCATCTAGCAAAAATTGTATCATACAAATCCTATGGCATGTGATTACCAAGTTCAATTGGTGTAACTTGATAGTTTAGTAGTGTTTCTACCACAACATCTTCAAATTTCTTCTTGTCTAAGTCCTCATTTCTTTCTCATACTTAGTCTACCCGAATCCTGCAAATCCTCCAGATTTCTTTAATGATTCAAGAAAGTCATCTAGAATCTTTGGTACATTGGAAAAACTTGCTACAAGAACAAAATAATTTTCCTTATCATTTTCTGTCACTTCCCTTTCCAAGATTAAGTCTTCTTCTGGTGTGTACAAATTTCCTTCCTCCTCTAGTTCTTGCATATATTCTACCTTTCGGTTGAACAATCTCAGTTATAGCCTTCTCTTTTGTTTGTACAAAGGATCTGGTGTTTCTTTTTGTTCCAGTAGTACTCAGTGAAGGTGTTATTTCCAGTTTCTTGTCAATTAAAAAAATAGCTTTTGCATTATCAGTTTCATCTTCTTCTAGAGTCTTCGACAGATTGTCAATCATCTTCTTTGTTTTCCTTATTGCCTTAGGTATAACAATATTTTGCTTTCTTTTCTCTTTTACTTCCTCATAAGTGCCATATCTCAGAGCTTTAGGATCAATGCATTATGCCAGTAGGGCTTCTATCTATTTTGAGGCTTCATCAATGTTCATCTCGTATCTCATAGGTTCTATCCATTCTGCTCTCGATTCAACTGCCTTTGCTAAACATTCATCAATGTCAACTTCAAAACAAATATTGTCTTAATATTTTACAATCATTTGTGGTTGTATTATGTACCTTCTATGCATCTATCTTGGCACTTTTTAAAATAATTAGCCATTATAGTGTCAAAGTTATCACCTAAACTCTGTATGCACTCATTGATATGGTAGATGATAGGTCTGTTTGTCTTCCATACTATATCACCAATCGAGGGGAAAGAGTTCTAAAAATAGATGAATATACATACCAATATTAAAATAAAATTCAGAGTATTGGTCTTTTCTTTCTGAATAGTATTCATGTTGTCATCTAATTGTTTCGACAAAATCTCACAAACATCAATTTTTAGTCCCTTCTTCACAATTTTGTATGCTAAGTCCACAACACTACAAGGTATGCTGTCCATTCTAGATGATTGAAATACTTGGTATGATAGAATGTTGCATGCATACCTTAGCTTGGGGTCTTCAACATTAGATATCCACATGCATCTACCTTCCCAAAGTGCCTTTGTAAACTCAGTAAGTTTACCTCTTTCAATTTGTTTCACGACCTTGTGTCTATCACCAATAGGTAATCCAGTAATGAGATGTAAAACATATTTTGTAATTTTGATCGGCTCATCCAACCACATGGTCTACATGTGTACTTAGATGAGTACCATTCTCACCCATTTGGGTTTGAATACCCTCAATAGGTTCATTATATGGGTTAGATGCTTCACTTCTAGGTGAGTGTTCTTGTCCTTCAATTTCTTTTTTAAACACAATTTACTAAATGATGCATCAATTTCTTCTTGACAAGGATCTTCAATTTTTCAATCTATAAAAGTACACACATCATCATTAAGAATTACTTGTGGAGGGATTGATGATAACACTCCCATCATATATTTTTCTGATGCTATCATTGGGGCATCTTGTGCTTAGCAGTAACAGATTCTATATCCTTAATCAATGTGGATCTCTAGACTCTTGGTGCCATCTCTCCTCAAGAAAGGTTAAATATGAAATAGGGAATTCTTGACTCAATATTACTTCACAATTGTAGCTTGGTAATATAAAGTAGCCAGAAATTCTCTTAAATGATTATGAAATACCTTCTCGTATTGTTCAGTGGATGCCATAAATGATCGCTTTGCAAAGTGCTCAAATGCCCTTGTAAATGGTAAGTTCAAATGAACTACAAACTGCCCTATTTAGATTTCCTTTGATTAGGGTTTCCAACGACTATTAGGTTTTGCAATAAATGCTTTTCCAAGTCTATTTTGTCTTATTCACTGACTATATAGTAACTTTTCTTAACCGAATAAAACAAAACAACTACACACAATACTTCAAACTCACAACTTATCTAGATGCATCTTAATATTCTAATATGGATCTCAAATCTAATACTTTGGAACTAAAATAAGATTTTCAATAGGTTTTCAGTCCCTACATACCTCTCACCAATTAGGTGGAGCTTGATGCAACCAACTCGGTAGAGATGGTGCAGTTTATGCTTCTGGATGATGTCCCTTCATCATGAGGCTTTTTCCTCCATGTCTTATTCATTTGTTCTCTTGGTTTTCCTCAACAATAGTAGGAGCTTTCAATTCAGATTCACCTTCACTCGGTGCATCACCTTGGTCTCTACAATTCCTCCCAAGGTGTTCTACCTTATGACAATGAAAATATGCCATGCCAGGATTTCTCTAGGCTCTTCTATTGTTCCTTCTGTGCATCAACATGCAGTTTGCAGAAATGTGTCCATAACTTCCATAGGATAAACATGAGATTATTATGTCATAGTCCCATGGTATAGAAATACCTACTCGGTTGGTTTTAGCATTCTCTCAGTTATGAATCCAGTTATCATTCCTTTTCTTTATTCTGCACTCTTTAGCTTTGTGTCCAAATTTGTTACAATTATTGTAGTATCCATAAAACTTAGGTTTCCTTGTATTGTTGACCAGATTAGTTCTACATTCAAATGCCTGATGTCCATAACTATTTCATCTAAAACAATAACCATCAAACTTAGGTATACTTAGTGATTGACCTTTCCTGCTCCTGCAGACATTAGCAGAATGTGCATGCTTTCCACAATAATTTCAACTTGGATTCTTTTGTCTTGGTGGGGATGCAATACTTTCATCTCTTCATTCTTTTGATTATTCTCCTTTCTCAATGGTGCTGTCTTCTTTGTATCCAATGCCTATTTTTTTATTTCTTTATTTATGATTTATGAATTGTTGATCCAGAGAGTTCAGTGCTTCTTTATTTCTTTTCAGTATTGCATTTTCATCTTTCTCAGCTTTCAATCTTTGTTCCATTCTTTAAATTTTATTTTTCAGTGCTTGATTCTCCAATTCTTTTCTGGTGTTGTCTTGATTTTCACTAAGAAGTTGATCGTCCATGTCATATTGAACTTGTGTCATTCTCATGATTTCATTATCTTTTTCCAGTAGCTTCTTCTCAACTTGTCTTTTGTCATCTTCTGCCATTTTCTTTTCATCTTCAACAGTCCTTTTTCCTTCAATAAACTTGGTCATCCTTATCATGTTGGTTTCAAGATCTATCTTCATTAGGTCCAATTTCTCGGTAAGTGTATCATTCATTTCCAGTAATTTTTTTTATAGCTGTTTCAAATTCATTAGTAACACTGTCTTCAGATGCTGTTTCAAGTATATCAACTTGTTCTTGTGTAAACTTTACTTCATCATAAATTCTCAGTCTAGTCCTTAGAGATCTTTCAAGTTTCTTCCTCAAATTAATGATTAACTCTCTTGCATCTTCCAATTTAGATTCAAGACCATCAAGTCTTTTATATTACCTAAAACTTTCCATGACTAGGATCTTTAACTCTCAGGTGGTCAAACGCTATAACTCAAGAGTAACAACTCTGGTACCAATTGTTGGAATAATGTATGGAAAGTAAGGACTGAGAGGGGAGGGGTGAATCAATACTTATAATTTTTTTTAACTTAATACCTTAATTGATTAACCATAAACTTGTTGTTCTCTATTTACCGACTCCTTTGCATTGAAATGAAAATAATGTAAAGTATGTAATTCAAAACATTAAAGCCATAAAAAATAAAATCATAACACAATGATTTGGTTACGTATAAATCCTTGGTTAGAGGAAAAAACTGTGGTGGGGATGACACCCACAACTTGCACTAAAACTGTAGTATGAAAGGTTGCTCGGTTAGAGATACAAAGGTTTGCTACTTCTGATAGCTTACTTGGTTAAGAGTATACAAGAATTATTAGGTCTGCCTAATTAGAGGATTTTACAATCTCTACACTTAGAGATGTACCCGGTTAAAGGATTTATAATAAAAATATCTGTTAGGATCTACCCAGTGTTGGGATTTAACCTTCACAATACAATAATACTTAAACTATGAAATGTCTGTTATAATTAGCATCAAATACAAATGCTGATTCAAACTCTATGTGCTCTAATATGTGTTACCTTAATTTTGATCTCTGTAACACTTCATTGTTCTGCTCTTCTTGTAGCTAGATTTCTTAGTACTGCTCTACTCTATCCTGTTCTCCGTCAATAATTCAATAACAACATTAAATCCTTCATAAAAAACATTCACAAAAACTTCATCTTGTGATTTCATCCTTAATAAATATGAAGTTTTAACCTCTTAATCCCGTGAGTTAGTTGCCAAACGATTATCCTAAATTGTTCAATCTTCTTTCTCACTCGATGACCATGTCACTTTTACCTCAGTACTTGGTGTTGTTCTTGGAAATACAAAACTCCCATTAACCATTTGATCTGTGCCTTAGATCTTCATCCTGAATTATTTCAATCATTGATCATGTAATCAAATGTTATTAATACTTGTAGCAATGTAATTAATAAAGTAACAATGCATTAAATGTATCCTTATCACTTTTTGAATTAACTATCTGGCTTGATCACATATTCCTTCTGACTCAATTGTGTGATCTCTCAGTGCTTGGTAACTAGAAATTTGGTGTAGTATATCCACTTGATAAAAAAATATGCTTGGTATACTTAGTTCTCACTTCTTTTCTTTACCGACTACATAATGCTTTATGTCTTGACCGAATTCCTTCGTGTGTATTACCGACTAGTCCTTTATAAGACTTAATCCATTCACCGAATATTTTCTCCATGAACCGTGACTTTGACAAAACTAATGACAACAAAAATAACTTACAAAGGTAACAATGACTTCTCTCAGGGGGAGCAGTGCACGCAAAAGGTTTTAGGAAGGATTGAAAACAAGTGGGTCTCTTAGATAGGGGGAGAAATCATGGATATTATTTTTAGGATTAAAAATGAAGAGGTATTGGACCCCTTTACCTTGATGTCAAATGAGGAGAAAGATATTCAGAAGGTTACTTTTTCTCTTTTGTTGTTGGTGTTCCCAGTTATGACAAAGGGGGAGATTTTTTGAATTATAATTTATTTAATCATTGATGTTAGCCTATGGTGTGACATTAATGTCATCTTGTGTAGAACAAATAGAATATTGTTAAGAAGATGGAAGTTTGTAAAGAATGACAAGAAGGTTGATGCGATTGAGAAGAGGTTGTTGAGACTGAGAAGAGGTTGTTGAGACTGAGAAGAGATTGTTGACAATTTGATTGATGAAGGAAATTTGAAGAGGTTCCTAAGACAATAATTGAAAAAGAAGATTTGAATATGTTCCTGAGGCTATGGCATTGATTTATGAAGAATATTTGAGAAATAATGACTGAGGAATATTGTGACTTATCTAGAGGACAGAAGTATGAAAAAAAGAACATGCATGAAAGAGTATGTGAATATATTATTAAATAATTCTTTGAGATGATGGATAATTTTGGGTTTGGACTTAATGACTAGCTATTATGAATATTACACTATCACGTGTGCAAGTCCCCAAATGATTATTTAACAAATATTTGATGTGCTATTTGGATGAAAATAAGGATAGCTGTTAAGATGATTTGGAAAAGATAGGAGAATGGCTTGCATTGCATTGCAATGGGATTTTAGGGTACACGATTTGGTGGGCTTAGTTAGATAGTTCATGTAATGTTTTCATATATATTTTTGATGGTTTTCTCTACAAGTGAAGATTAGTTGTCACATGCACTATTCTTCTATTTGTTTTGGCTTTTGGCCAACTCAAATATTTGTGGTGACTTGATTTGAGTAGTTTGGGTCTAGATATAGGTCAAATGAAGTGTGAAGAGGCTTACTATGATCTTTCCATGCTGTGGTGTTCTTTGGATTGCATGACATGCTTTGAAGAGTATTCAAGGATAACTTGTAGCCTATTTTTAATGCATTTTCACACATTAACTTTTGGGTCTGACTTTAAAAGGAGTTGTGATACATATAAATAAATTATATTATTTGGAAAGGATATTTTTTTAATGTATTTGGGTCCTTATCTGTTAGGGTGGACCACATTGATTATTTTGTTCAAGGTGCCCGACTTTGTATTAATAATGCTTATATTTTTATGGCTGACCTTGTTGATGTTTACGATGGACAAATCTTTATATACTCAGGTAGGAAGACATGAAATGAGTACGAGAGGATGTGAGGCTGTTAAGAAGAGTGTATGATTCCAGTGCAAAGATTATTTTATGTGAATAAGGAATAATTGAGGAGTATATTGCTATTTCAGATTGGAAGGTCACTAGATCGAATCAAAAGGTTTAGTTTTTCATTTTTTGTTGGATCAATGATTTTTATTATATTTTCTATTCATTGAGTATTAATGTAATCCTTTGTAGTGTGCCTAAATTTTTTAGGATAGCGAGTTCCTTGGATTTTAGCCTAAAACATTATAATAAGATATTAAGGTGTAGTGAGTACCTTTCTCACCATGGTTTTCCCATCTTGGGTTTTCCACGTAAATCTAGTGTTCTTGTGTGTATGAAATCTTTACTTTATTTTGCTGATAATTATTGGTTGGATTAATTAAGATTTGAGATATAACTATTAAATTTTTAATTATTTTGATTCAACACTCCTCAACACCTAGTAGTGTTCAGCATAAGAGACATTGGGTTCACCAAAATATAAGGTTGGAAATAGGGTTCACTAGGATGCACAAACAAATTAGGAAGCTTAGGCCCATCTCTCACTTACATTGGAAGAAAGATGATGTACTAGGCCTTGAGAGGAATGAAGCACTAAGAGGATACAATGATTTCTTGATATAAATGGAAGGTTTCTATGGAATTGTGGATGGAAGAATGTAAGATTGAGGGTCAAATGGTGGAAATTGAGGGTTTTTGTGTATAGAGGGAGAATGAGAACAAACAAACAAATTCTAGAAAGGATATATAACTAGTGGAATGTAATTAACCTATGATTTAAATTTGAGACTAAAATGGTAGGAACATGGCACCTTGGTTGATCTCTTCTTTGGAACAAGGCACCTAACTCAAGTGGGTCTTGGCAGTTTTTGACAAAATAACTTGTAGACTGTAGCTCTTCACATGATCTTTTTCTATATTTTTTTGGTGTCTGTCACCCATAAAAATGTAGAGAAAAAAAGGAAAATTTTTGGGTATAAAGGGGTTTTCCCATGTCAAACCCTAGTTTAGGAATTAACCTTCAAATTAAAATGAGTTATATATGAGATCTCAAAATATAGTTTTCTTATACCTTAATGGTGCATTTACCTTTGAATGTAATTGTAGACACCCTAAAATGGACATACATCTGACCTTACATTAAAACACTATTTTTCATCTATTAATTAATGGTTTTTTAATCATTAATTAATCATATATTTCTTCTAAATCCATTCCCCAAATAATTTAATCATATACCCAAAATTAATTAAATAATTAAGTTTATTTAATTATTTAACCTTCATTAATTAATATTTAATAATTAATTAAATTCAATTTCCTAACGTTTAAATTTAAAATTTTAAACTTATTAATTAATTCTTCTAATTAAATTAATTTATTTGAATTAATTTAATTTCAATTAGTAATTCAATTCTAAATAAAAAAGAATTCAATTATCTTATGTTTGAATACTTTAATTCCAAAAATCAATTAAATATTCAAATAAATCCTTTCTCTAGTTCAAAAAGGCAACTCTTGATCAACTTTTCAGTTAACTAAACATCCCCTCTTCTCTCCAAGTTGAAGAGGTGGAGTTTACTAGATGCTTTTCAGTTAACTAAAGCATCCCCTCTTTTGTCCAAGTTGAAGAGGTGGAGTTTACTAGTTGCTCCTCTGTTAACTAAAACATCACCTCTTCTCTCCTAGTTGAAGAGGTGAATTTTAATGATTGCTTCTCCAGTTCCTTTTGATCTCAACCATTAATCCTCCAATTTCTGGGATTGATCTCAACCATCCAAGTCATTTTCTATTTTCTATATAATCAACCCTTCTCAACCATTTGAAGGATCTAGGATTTCAAGCTTTGTGCACACTTACTCTGTAGGATTCTTGCGAAGCATCATGCATTCTTGTGATCATATCAATATCATTTTCTCAACACTCCCAAGGTACATACGTTGCCAATACCAATACTAAGCACCATTCATCAACATTTCAGAAGGAGTAGAGAGAAGGAATAGAAGCCTCGAGCATCGTGGTTTGCAATTGTTTGTTTTCCTCTTTGATTGCTTGTTATTTTATTGTTCTTAGATTTGTTCTTAGTATTTCTAATTGCTTTCCCCCATTGCAAATCAATGCTACTAACCCTTGTTAATTTGAGTTTGGAGCAGGATTGGATCTACCCATTTTGGTGAACCCGATGTGAATCAAACATCCCGATAACCTCTTATAGACGAAAAACATAATTTCCTAGCCTCAACCGTATGGCCGCGGTTTCTTTTTATTTTTTTAACTTTTGATAAATGTTTTAATTTCACAATTGATCGAAGTTTTCCGCAATTGATGAAAGTTTTCCGCAATTGACAAAAGTTTTCTACAATTGACTGGTTTATCAATGCAATCGATCTCTAGAATTTCACAATCATTTTTTGTAGTTTTTAGTCTCTGGTTAAGGTATTTTTCCGCAATTGATAGATATATTTCGCAATCGCTAGAGGAATTTCATGATTGCCAAAGGAATTTCACAATCATTAGCACAATGCCGCAATCGAAAAAATAATTTTGTAATTGACAACAGTTTACCGCAATCGCTTGGAGAATTTCACATCTAACAAAATATTTTTTCATCTGACAGAATAATTTCGCAATTGCTCTATTTTATCATTTTATTAATCAGACCAAATTTTGTCTCTCAGTTTCTATGTAGGAATGAGAAAATGACATATGGAAAAAGTGATAACTAGACACACCCCAGGTTCTAGATCACTAAGATCATCCATATGAAGTATCGCTCATTACCAATCGAAATGAAGGGCAATCTTGACAATCACACCTGAAGATCAAAGAAAATCATTTAACAGGTATCTCAATCCTCTCAAGCATTTTGTAGCCAAATACAAAGTTACCAATAGCCTCAACAGTATTAATAATCCAATTGTTTTTGAATAATATTCATTTTGATTGCAAGGTTTTCGGTACTAATTTTTTATTTCAGCTTGTGGCATGGAAATAATTTTAACAAAGAAAACTAAAATCAATTCATTTCTCTTTTTGGTGCTTAAAAAGAAAAGTGTATGCAAAATATCACAATCTCACTTTTTTGATTTGGTGCTCAAAATTGACATGATGGTTAACAATTGAATAAAGGCAAAAAATCTTTGAATTTGGTGCATCTAAAATTGAGCAAAAAAATCTCATCTTTCAGTTCGGTGCATAAATTGACGTGGTGGTTAACAAATTGAACAAGCAATCATTATTTGATTTGGGCTTAAAATTGAACTCGCGTGCATGTATGGATGATAGCTCAGTTCACACTTGATATTTTGGTGTTTAAACGATTAAACTTGTGTCTTGAGTCTTTGTCTCACTTGCACAATCTGTTAGATTAACAACCTTTATAATTTTTTAGAAAGGCCTTTCTGGGGAAAGTGCTTTTTCCTCAGAGGAAAACCTTAAACCGGTAATCCTTCCGACTGGTATATAAATAAGACACAATAAAAATCTCTATTTTATATCTAGCCAAGCTTGGGTGAGGTGTGTTGATGATAGCTTGGATTGGGTGAAGTATCCCTAAGTAGCCAACATGGTCAACTAGGCTCTTAAGTGAGTCACACACGTACAAACCAATTGGATAGACTCCACAGACCTTACTACAACCCTTTAAATAGAGACCTACCCATTTCACCTCCAAACAAGTGTCTTATTATAGTGAAAGGGGTTGAAAAATCTCCCCCCCAAGATTCCCAACATGTGTTCCAAGATATTGTGTTGATGAAAGAGATCTTCATTAGCATGACAACAATATATGACAAACGAAAAAACATGGGCACCTACATTGTGGATCTTCGTGTCCTAGTAACGTGACACTTGCTGTGTGAGGCGACGGACATCAAAGCATTGGGCCTATAATATTTCATCTTGAAGCCAATTGACCTAGATTAATTTGGCCCTCTCTATTTTGACCACGTGAAAACATTGCAACTTGGAAAAGTTGTAAAACATACACATTTCAATCTTGGATGTTCAAAACAATGTGTCTATTATGCTTTCTTGTATGATCAGTTTTCAAAATGAAAAACCAACATATCAAACTTTTAAAATGAGTCAAAAGTGTTTGAATTCTAGGGTGTCAACAAAAATTTGTTCCAAAATAAAATCACTGTTCTAGAGAGATCATTTTTATCAGACAGATTCCCAAATGCTATCATTTTTTTCAAGACTATCGCACTTTGCCACAATTGACAAAAATTTTCTGCAATTAATAGAAGTTTACCACAATCGAGTATTTTATTGTTTCAATTGATCCTTTTATTGCCACAATCATTGGAAATTTACTGCAATTGACCTTGCATTCTGCCACAATTAGTGGAATTTTTCTGCAATCGACCTATCAACCTGTGCTTTTATTCTATCAACAAATTTGGATTCCTCTGTCAGCACTCTACATTTTATTAGTCTAAAAACTTGGAAAATATTCCCCATTTTGTGTGAAATGTTAGTGTACACATCCAATAAAATAATGAAGAATCTGTGTGAATCTCAAAACATCTGGGATCATCCCTCTTTGACAGTTCGACTATTGTTTTCCATTGATAGTTCAAATGTTCAGATTAGATTATCTTGATCCCATTATCTCAGCTTCATCAATCTTTTTCACTGGTTTCGTCACATATAAGGCAAGAGTTAGAATCAATATCTTACATCACCAATCTCTGAGATCAAGAGAAGTCAAATTTTGTTCCTATAATTACCCTTGTCAAAGTAGGTACTTGGACTCTCCTCGATAGGTTATCCATTTTGTTTGCTTTATATCACTCATTTTAGTTCAAAACCTGGATAGAACCATGTACTTCACACCCTATGGAGGACCTTATACTATGTTGAAGGCTAGAACCCAACCCAATGAATCCTATTTAAACCAATTTCCCCCATGGGAAAAAGAGAAAGAGGACTACCCATTCAAAAACACTGATCCTACTCTCTACATTGAGAATGCACATACTATTCCTCAAGGTTCCCATAGAACAACTATATTTCAAGATGTCACAGAGGAAGAGCTCGAAGACATAGAGAAAGACACCTATTCCATGCAAGTAGTTGATTATGTTGTGGAAAGAAACCCAAAAATATTCCTAGCCATGTTGATAAAAAAGGGAGTCATACTCCCCGCTAAATTCAACGTGTCAACGATATGCCCTGAGAACCCACTAGTAGGACAAAGTACAACTCAAACCTCTCAAATGGAACCTATGGTGTCTCAAGTCTTGTCTCTTCCATCATCAACGACCACGACATCATCATGAACTATGTCAAACCAAACTAGCTCATCCAATCAAGCTAGTACATCATCCACAAAAAACATGATGGGATCCCAATTGAGTGCACCCCTAGTTACCAGTTTATCTCAAGCATCGGGCTCATGGCATTTCACATCCAGTGATCAAGATCTCATCAATTCCCCAAATGAGGAATAACCCATTTGCGACTACTTAGACACTACAGTTTATCCCTAATAGATTTGGATTCAATACTTCAATCCCACACATATAAATCTCCATGGGTATGAAATTCAGTCAATGCCCACCAAAGGATACACCTTTATTCCAACAGGGATCCCAACAATAACAACAACAACAACCTTGGATAAATCAGATTACCCAATATCAGAACCACACAGTGGAAAATCAATACCAAATCCCCATGAGATCATATGTCCCAATACAAGGAGCATAAAGGAGAAGCCTTATACCTACCATGACACAAAGATTCAATGCTGGGAATTTTCCTCAATCTCCAACATACATGATGATACAACAAGTGAAAAATCTACAAACGCAAATGTTGGACATGCAAAATCAGGGGCAAACCAAGTCTTACATAGAAAAAGACTTGTATCGATACCCATTTGATCACTCATTGCACATGTATCCATTCACCACACACTTCTTGATGCCTAAATTTGATAAATACAGAGGTAGTACCAATCTTGTAGAGCATATTAGAGAATTCTTTGCTAGCTACATTGAAGTCACACACAATAAAACTTATCTAATGTGACTATTTCCACAAAGTCTGTTCGGACCAGAAATGGAATGGTTCTCATACCTGCCCCATGTCATTCAGTCTTGGGAATAATTGGCCAAATTTTTTATTGCTCACTTCCTTCATAACATCAAACACAAGGTCAATATCAAGGACCTCGGTAACATTAAGCAAAAAGATGATGAATCCTTGTTAAATTATTACAAAGATGGAGGAACACTGCAAATAGAATAACATATGATGTGCCCGAACAAGACCTAATAGTCATGTTCGTTGACAATCTAATCGCAGATATGTCATTCACAAAAAAAATCCAACTCACTCCAAATTTCAAACAACTCATAGAACGAGGAGTTCGATGTGAGAAAAGCTTGGTCAAGAGAGGAATCCTTGTAGATCCTACCCAAACAAACATGAACACGAATGCAACAGATAAGGCCAAATGGTGGTGTATTTCTATTCAGATTCATGGTTCCTTCGCTTTCCAATGACGAGGGTTAGTAGCACCGTTTTGCAATGGGGAAATCAATACAAAAACTACTAATAATGAATAATTAAACATATCAATAAAATATACAAGAAAATAAGAGAAAACAAATGAATGCAAACACAAATTTCTTGAAGCTTCTATTGTCTCTCTCTACTCCTTTTGAAACACTATTTTTGATGCTCAGTATTGGTGTGTGCAGCGTCTATGACTTGAGAAGTGTCGATAATTTGATAATTGAATGGCTTTGTGATTGCAAGATGGCTTGAATGCTAGAACCAAACTTACGGTATAATGGCACACAAGAGCTTGAAATCCTGAATCCTTCAAATGGGTATGAAGGGTTTGTTGTATAGGAATTGAGGATGATATGAATGGTTGAGATCAATCCCAGAGATAGGGAGATGAATGGTTGAGATTAAAGGGACCTGGAGAAGCCATCAATAAACTTCACCTCTTCAACTGAGAGAGAGGAGATAGAGTTTGGTTGAATGAAGAGTTGATTGTGAGTTACCTTTTAGAACTGAAGAGGTGGGTGGAGTTATCCATGTGAGCTGAAGAGATGGGTGGAGTTACCCATGTGAACTGGAGAGATGGGTGGAGAAACCCATTTGATCTAATTAAGGATTATCTATTTGAACATAATTGATTATTTAATTCATTTATGTAATTAAAGTTTTCAACACGTGAGATAATTGAATTCTTTTTGATTTAGAATTGCTTTATTGAATGAAATTAAATTTATTTAATTGAAATTAATTTAATTGGAAGAATTTAATTAATAAGTTTTAAATATTTCAATTTAAACTATAGGAAATTGAATTTAATTAATTAATTAATGGTAATTAATCAATTAAGGTTAATTAATCAAGGTTAATTAATTAAATAAAATTAATTATTTAATTAATTTTGGGAATTTGATTAGATGATTTGGGGAATGAATTTAGAGGAAAATAGATGATTAATTAATGATTAAAAAATCATTAATTAATAGATAAAAATTAGTGTTTTTAATGTAAAGTCGCAAGCCTCTCCATTTTAGGGTATCTACATTTGCCCCTCTTTGATGCAATGTGACTTATCACAGTCTGTCAAAGATTCTCTGATTTTGATCCTGCCCCTGCTTACCCCGGCGGTAGCAGGTGTATGTATTCCCCCTCAACAAATTTGAGTAAAAAAGTCACGACATGAGCGTTAATTTGTTGAAACCGCAAACTGATAATCTGGGTAACTGACTAATCTTGAATTTGATGCATTTTGCCCTTGATATTGACTGTCAAAGTTTTCGGGGAGCGGGAAGAAAATTTTGAAGTCCTGGAGGAATTAGGGTTTTTGGAAATCCCTATAAGTAGCCGAGAGAGCCCTTCATTTGTGATTTTGCATTCTTGGAGATTTGAAAATCTTGGTGAGTTTTCTCTTTGTTTTTCTTCCTATTTTCGTGCGATGGCAGACTTACCTGGAGTCACCCAAATTTCTGACCGAGTCTGGATGTATCATAGGCCAGCTGGCGTAGGACATCCAATGAGTGTCCTTGCCTCACTTGTCATTAATGCATTTATTTCTTGCTTTTAAAAAACTTTTGTTTTATGTCCATTAGCAAATGTTACCGCAATTTCCAGCTATGAGCCGCAATTGATAAGTGATCTGCAATTTCCGGCTTGAATGCCACAATTGCTATTTTATTGCCGCATTTGAATGTTATGTTCCACAATCGATTAAAAGTTTTGCATTTGAAGTGTTTTTTTACCGCAATTTCCTGCATGTTTTTGCATTTGATTTGTATGGTCTCATTTATGCTTTTGATGACTTCTGAAACTTGTCTGTTTGATCTGGTACTGATAAATTTATATTTTTCCTATTTGCAGTTCACCAGGAGGATTTTGTGCTACCGAGAGTTAGGACTATTAGGACTTGTTTACAGATTCCATCTATCTGAGGATGAGAGGTCAATGCTTAGGGAGTTAGGATTATACTGGGTATGCTATATGCAAGAGATTACGACCAATAGGGGTCTGATCTTGACTCTTATAGAGTGATGGAATTATGAGACATGCACTTTCTGGTTACCCACTGGAGAGTATACTGTCACGTTGGAGGATGTTTATCGCATTCTTTAGCTTCTGATTTAGGGTGCACTTTTCGAGTATGCCACCTGAACTAGCATTGTAGCTTTGAATGAGTTATCTGGATTTCCCCATGATTAGCTGGGTATGTCTGGCCTGTATGATTCCCATGGCCCTGATTTGGCATGGGCCTTGATAGGTTGTAATTTATTAGGTAGCTTGATATGTGGCATCTTATGCCCTGATTGACACCAACACATATTCTCTATTGGATTTGGTGCTGTATTGCAGAGTATGGTCCATGATCATACTATATTTGCATGGGGGCCATGCATGTTAGCCCACATGCACTTTCATATGTTCTATGTGGCTTACCTTAATGGTAAGTCGCTTGGCTGCGGTGCTACCCTTCTTGAGATATAGGTGTGGGAGCACATTTCTGTGCGTCAACCCATGGGTACTCATGATCTGCCTCCGGAAAGACCCTATATCTTTATGTATGATGGAGCCATTTTTTAGACTCACATGGGTCATTTGATGTATTGGCATCAATAGTTAGATACGATGCCATATTTTATTTGGAGACTGTATAGAGAGTGTCCCGTGTGGGTTGGAGAGGATGTCCATCTCCCATTCTGTCATTAGTGGATATTTTTGATTGGGCATGTTACACGCCATGTTCACATGATTGATTTCCACAACACCGACATGGTGTTGCGGCAGTTCAGAGAGAGAAAGGATGTGTCCGAATCTTATGCCTATTTTGCACATAGATCGAGGGACGTGGGGCTATGGGGTTCTGTTGTTACACTTGATGCTGAGTGGACCAAGTTTGTAGGTTTACTTCTTGTTCCTTGGACATGGTGATCAACCAATGTAGATGCAGGTATATGTTTGCACTATGACTTTTGTAGTTTCATTAATGCTTCTCTTAGGTTATTTTATTTATAATACTTGTTGCTTTATTTGATGTGGTACTGATATTTGAATTTGATCATTTTGCAGGCACATCTCCATAGTACGATTCCCAGTGGGCACATACTTTTCCTATTTCTCTTATTGATGTTTTACGTCCTGTTTCTAGCACTATCATGAGGAGGCATCAACAGTTATGATGGGGTAGGGGTAGGCGAGACATAGGGATAGATGGGGGCTAAGGTAGAGGGAGAGATGGCAACCAACATGGAGGGAGAGATGGGGGCCTAGGTGGGGGTGACGACGTAGATGATACTAGGCTTGGGGGAGATGGGAGGAGGGTGAGGAATAGGGAAGGTCACGAGACTGGGGGTCTGATAGGGATGAGTGCTATCCTTCAGGAGGAGGAGGTGTTGGAGGAGGATGCCCCTCTATTGGTTAGGAGGGTGAGGCCATGAACAAGTGCTGTTCTACAGCCGAGGGTGGAGGAGAGAGTGGTACATGAACTGGAGATGGAGGAGATGGATGTAGAGGTGGACGTGAGCAACACAGGCTTGGATAATGATAGTGACAACATTGGTAGTAGTACCAGTGGGAGTGAGAGTAGTGATGATTTTTTAGACTGTGCGGGATACTGGAGAGAAGGGCCTAGGTAGCAGAGATATGGAGGGTTTGATGGATGTGGCTATGGGGGGATGGATGAGGATCCCTCAGAGTTAGAATGACTTACTTGGTATGTATAGGACCTGTAGGCTAGACTGGCGGATTTTGATGCACGAGCCACTGCATTGGAGAGTAGGGTTATTGCAGCGGAGCAGAGGGAGAGACATGCTCAGGTGGAGGTGAGAGCTTATTTTGATAGTGTACAAGATTTATCATTGAGAGATGCTCATGATCAGCTTTGGAGACTTGGTCGGGAGGCTAGTAGAGAGATTGAGTACTGGTGTTGTCATTATGAGGCGGTTGGTCTTACAGCCCAATAGGTTCCTAGTTTCACTACTTCTCAGCGATTGATAAGAGCACAGAGGTCTCATAGCAATGGTGTTGGTGCTCCTGGTCCATCACAAAGGGGTGCCCCTGAAATTCCTCCCCATCATCCACCTGGCGGCGAGAGTGGGGGTAGCACATGTTGATTTGATTATATTTGTTATACTCTGATTCACCATTTTTTTAGCGATGTAGCATTAATGTATCTGATATTGTACTAATCATTGTATCTTGGCACACTGATATTTATTTGATATATATGTTGATCACTTTCTTGTGTTCAAAATTGTGAGTGTTCATTGTACTTAGATATTTTGATTTATATGAGATGCAACTATTGATTTACTTGCTATATGTATGGTTCTACATGATTGTGATTAGATGTTGAAATTCTTATGCAATGTGATTCTATTATGCAGACTCTTAGATGGAGGATTTAATTTTCCTATGATACTGACATATGTATGCAGGATGGTGGAAATGAATTGCATGTTTATATGAGATGCTAATGGATGCATGTGAATTATGATTTACCATGTATGAAATTGCTATTTTTTCATTTTGTGGATGCACTTAAATAGAATGGATGCAATCTATTATGCATAAATATTTGAGTAATGCATGTGTTAGTTAGTGGAAATGTGTTCTCTGGGATTTGATTTGATAGATATGGAATGATAGAAAGGATTTTTGATTTTTTTTGATAGATATGAATTGATAGAATGGACGAGTGACCCAAGTCTCTGTCGTGGTTCCAATTTTTGTCATCATTACATCTTTTTATGAAATTCTAAAGAGTGTCCAATGCATCCAGATCACATACCATCTGGATACTGCCATGACCTCTTGATAACTGGAAGGAGTAGAGAGATTGAATAGAAAGAGAACCTAGTGCACCCAAATATTGATCATCTGGGTTCATCTATGTTCCCTGTTTGAAAAGGAAGAGAGATAAAAGCACCTAGATATTGACCATCTGGATACCACTTTTCCCTCTAAATAAACCAAACAAAATAAAAAAAATAAAACCAAGATAGAACTCCAACACACCTAGAGTTCATCTGGATAGCGCCATGAGCTCTTGATTTTGAAAAGAAAGACCAAAAAACCAAGATAGAATTCCAATATACCCAAAGTCCATCTGGATAGCACTATGAACTCTTGATTTTAAGAAGAAAGCCCATAAAAACTGAAATAGAAATCCAATGCACCCAAAGTCCATTTGGATACTGCTATGATTCTATTGGTAAATAAACAAGCATATAATAGATAAGGAATGTCCAATTCTTTCCTAGGGTTAAGCTCAGATCATGGAACTGCGTGGCTGCTAGATAAGTGACAATGCCTACCGCATTTATCCTAAATCATCATGGCCCCAGAATCGAAGTGAACATTCAACAGACAACAATTAAAGAAAATAATTCATGATCCATCATTGCTACTCTCCTCACTTGGTGGATCCTAGAGTAGCGTAAGAATATAACCACAAAATATAGACTGACATCTGACTGACTGACTGACCTAGTCAACATTTTGATTGTTCCTTTATTTAGTTTGGTTCTCTTAATTGGCTCGACTCTCTTGATAGGCTTGATTGGCTTGATTGCTTTGATTGTGTCTAGTTTTAGTAATAGATGACTCATATAAGACTGACCTATCTGGTTTTGAGCATATCCATCACTCTATAAGATGATTGATATGATTAATTGATTGATTTTGATCAATTTTTTTTGGCTGAAAAAGCTATGTCAGATGGGCCCAATGCTGATTCGCAAAGCTCATGGTTGTGACATTTGATAGATTGGCTTGGTCGCCAATTTTCCTGTTGATAGATTTGATAGATTGATAAAGCTGTGTCATATGGGCCCAATGCTGATTAGCAAAGCTCATGGTTTTGACATTGATTGACTTGGCATGATCACCTTTTGCTTTGTTGTTAACCGAGTTGGATTTATTGCTTGGGATTTTGTAAATTTTTGATTATTTTTTATGAAGATTGATTTTTTCAGGACATTTTGATCTTTTTAGGATTTTTGATGAGTTTTCTGATTTTCTGGGATTTTTTAAGGACATTTAGAATTGACCCCTAGTCTGGTGGACCAATACTAACCATGGATAAGTGTTGGTTCTCAGAGGGGATTGTGCTTCTGATATAGCTTGGTAGTCAGTTTTGCATGTGAAGTTTGCTCAAGCTTTTGATCTTGGAGTTCATTGATGGGGAAGCTGGATTTGAACACTTGGCACATGTTTGCCAGGTTTTCACCAAGGTACCTACTCAATAGCGTCTATTTGCTAGGTTTTCACTGAGAGAGTGATTTTGTTTCTCTTTAATTTTTTTCCTTTTTTTGATTTTTTTTGTTGTCGCCAAGGCGCCTATTTGCCAGGTTTTCACCAAGGTAACATTTTGTATTTTTTTATTTTTTTGGTATTTTCTGTATATGTAGATAGTTTCTTAACCATTGAGACCTCAAGAATAGAATATCTTGAGGTGCATTCTATTTATGTATCCAGGGAGCTGACCTCCTTTTGGTGATGCCAGTTGGTATGCCCCACTCTGGGTAGAGTTGACAATGATATATGGTCCTAGCAAGTTAGGCTCAAATTTTCTTGGTTTCACTCTTTCTACTTGGCTCTTTTGATTTTCCATGAGGACAAGGTCTCCTACCTCAAATGTTCATGGCCTCACCTTCTTGTGATAGTTCCTTCTAAGGAGATTCTGATAACCTTGTAAGTTGTTGAATTAATTTTGTCTTCTTTCGTCTAGCAGTTCCAGTTCACCGAGCCTTGCTACTCTATAGTCTTCATCTGAAATTGGGTTCTTTAAGGATATCCTTAGGGATGGGATTTCCACTTTGAGAGGTAAGACTACCTTTGATCCATATACTAGGGAGAAATGAGTGGCTCCTGTAGGTGTTCTCATACTAGTTATGTATGCCCATAATGCAGGACTAAGCTGTAAATGCCAGTCTCGCCCTGATTCATTCACTATTTTCTTCAAGATTTTCAAAATGGTCTTGTTTGTTGCTTCAGCTTGGCCATTCCCTTGAGGATAATAGAATGAAGAGAACCCTTTCTTGATTTGGAATTTTTCACATAGTTCTTCAACATCGTTGTTTTGGAAAGGTGTATCGTGATCTGTCAGATGGTTTGAGTGATTCTGTACCGATAGATGATATGGTTGAGTATGAAAATTGAGATCTACTTTCTAATTATGTAAGTGAGAGGAATTACTTCCACCCACTTAGTGAAGTACTTTGTTGCTGCTATAATGTATTTATGTCCATTAGCTGAAGATGGTGTAATCTTTCCCACTAGGTCAAATCCCTACATAGAAAATGGTAATGGTGAACTGATAGGATTTAGTTCTTGGGTTGGTGCATGGATGAGGTCTCCATGAATCTAACATTTCCTACACCTTTGTACATACTTGTTTGCATCTGTATCTACTGTTGGCCAGTAGTATCCCATGTGGATAATATTTTTAGCTAAGTTGTTGCCACCTTTGTGGGTTCCACAAATTCCTTCATGTACCTCATACATAGCTCTCTGGGATTTGTGGAAGTGAGACATCGTAATAGCATTCCATCTAGACTTCATCTATATAGAGTAGTTGTGAGAATGGTCTACCTAAAGGCTTGGGGGATGAGGGACTTTTTCTAGTTCCTAGACAAGTCAGGAGTTAAGAAACTACTTTGGAGGTATTTATAGACATCATGGTACCATGGGGTTTTAGGACCAACAAGGACACACACTGATTCTATGAATTGGTGCTTGATGTGATGGCACCATGAGTTTCTCTACGAGAAAATGGAATCTGGTTTCATTGCCAGGCATATCGATCAGTGATGCTATGGTAGCCATCACATCTGCAACTTTGTTTTGATTCCTTGGTATTTTCTTGAAAAAGATGTACTGTAACTTAGTGTGCAACATGTTCATCTATTCTCTATATGGTATTAGCTTCTCATCATTTTTCATATAGTCATTGTTGACTTGGCTAATGACCAACTGTAAATCTCTGTAGACCTTAAGGTTCTTGATTCTCCATTGAATTTCCATCTTTACTCCAATGATGAGAGCTTCATAATTGGCTATTTTTTTGGTGCACGGGAAGTTGAGTCTGAAATATTTGGGTATTACATCATTGTTTGGAGTGACGAGAACTATCCCTACTCCTGCACCATGATACGTGCATGACCCATCAAAGTATAGTTTCCGTACCTCTACTGCCGGTTGTAGTGTAAGAATAGACTCATCTGGAAAGTCAAATATGATAGGCTGATGATCCTGAATAGGTGCCTCTTCCAATTGATCTGCAATCACTTTCCCTTTGATGGATTTTCTGTCTATGTATTCAATGTCAAACTTGCATAAGATCATTACCCACTTTGCTAGTCATTCAGTGAGTGCTTCTTTTCTTAGCAAATACTTTAGAGGATCAATGTGAGCTATGAGCTTAGTTTGACAAATCAACATGTAATGCCTTAGCTTCTAAGAAGAAAATACCACCGCTAAGCATGAATTTTCAATTGGCATATAATTGAGCTCATATCCTAGCAAGGTTCAGCTGAGATAGTAGACGACTCTCTCCTTACCTTGGTCATCATGTTGTGCTAGGAGCACTCCTAAGGTTGTTTCAGTGGCTGAGATGTATAGAAGTAGTGGCCGGACTTGAACTGGTGTTACCAATATGGGATACTTGAGTAGATAGTCCTTGAATATTTCGAACGCTTCTTCACACTATTCTGTCCACATAAAATTTATGTCCTTGTGTAGTAGATGCTAAAATGGGTGACACTTTTTGGCTAGTTGAGCTATGAATCACCTGATTTATTGGATCCTTCCCTATAAAACCCTTAGTTTCCTTAGGTTAGTTGGTGGTGGCATGTCTAGTATTGCTTTGAATTTTTCTAGTTTGACCTCTATGCCTCGATGGGACACAATGAATCCCAAGAGCTTCCCTGCTGTGACCCCGAATGCACATTTATTTGGATTTAAATGGACCTTGTATTCCTACATTCTTTCGAATATGGGTCCAATTACTTGTAGATAATCTTTTCTAAGTGTTCAATTTTCAAGTATATCATCAACATAGTCCTCCATTATTTTGTGGATGAGGTCATGAAATATGGTTTTCATGGCCCTTTGATACATTTCTCCTCCAATTTTTAGACCAAAGGGCATAACGTTCCAACAATAAGTTCCCCAAGGACATGTGAAAGCCATTTTATGTTAGTCCTCTGGCATAATTCTTATTTGATTATACCCTAAAAATCCATCCATGAGCGATAGCATTTGATGTCCTGCTGTTAGATCTACTATCATATCGATGTTAGGAAAAGCAAAGTCATCCTTGGGACAAGCTTTGTTAAGATATCTAAAGTCTGTGCAAATTCAAATATAACCATTGTGCTTGGTAACTGGTACCAGATTGGATATCCAGTCTGTGTATGGGATCGGTCTTATGAACTTAGCATCTAGGAGCTTTATCAATTCTGCCTTGACTAGTAATGTAACTGACAGGCGTGGATGCAAAATCTAAACAACCATAAGCATGAAATAGATAGTCATCATTGTTTCCTCATCTTCTCCTAGCACATGGCACAAAGCACTATACATTCCCCTAGACTTGCTATTAAAATAGTCTAGTTTAAAAGGCTCTAGTGTATTTGGGCCTACTACAATCAGACCCCCTATCTTATTAAAATATCCTTTCAAGGCCTCATTCTTGTAGTAATATTTCTAAGTTTGGTATACCTCTTTGAAATGGTCAAAATCAATATCATCCATTTGAACTAAGAGGTCACATAAACTAAACACCTTTATGATTTCATCGGTTGTGACAGTCAACAACACATTCCCCTCTGTATCTCTTAAAACCCTGGATACTCTGTCATATGTGTTAGCGATCAAAATTAATAGGTCTGTATCCATGAACACTCCAAGAACTATCAATTTTCCCACATCTAGATCATATATATTTCAATTTGGGGAGGGAGCATTCCTCTGGCTATAAGCATTTTTGAACAAATTTAAGCTACTTGTGCTAGTCTTTGCGTCTTTGGCCCATCTACCCATATCATACAAACCCTCCTCGATCCTAAAATGAGGATGTACTGGAACAACTCTTTTAATCTGGGTAGCATCATTTGTAGACCCACTCAATTCCTGTATGAGGTCATCTCGTACATTTCTATCTTTGTATTCCACATTTCCAGAGAATTCAATCCTAGGGGCCATTTTCTGAATCTAGGGTTTCTTACGGGAATGATCTTTAGATTATATTAACAATTTTGTAACTCTTTCAAAATTCCAAATCTTACTGACAACATGAGTTTCTATTTTATCATAGAAGTCTTACCCATTCTGCAATTTGTTGCAAAGAGATCAATATCACTGTAATTCTGATCTTCGCTTGAATGACTTCGATGATTATGGAAGCTTCGAGTTTAAGCAATGAATTATATGGCTTCAATTAGATCAGTCTTCCAAATTGAATTCAATTGAAGTGGCCACACACTGTACAATTAATTCACCTAGTTTAAAACTCGTGGCTTAATGGTTCAATGATGACCATTTTAAGAACTCTGAATTTGGACCGTAGATCTTCAACAACATCTCCTTCATCGGGCGACTCTCATTTCTTCCCAGAAATAGCTATTCATTTGGGACATGTGTCAGCATGACTTGATCACCTAAATTATAGATTTCGTGCATCTTCTCCATAAGTGATCAAGTCAACCATTAGATCTATCTTAACCTGGCCACAAGTTATTTTACCTTGATTTTACTAACTGCAGCCACAACTCATCAACTTGGACACGCGTCAACATTGCTTAATGGCTTATACACTAGATCTCACACATCTTTCCTTTAAGTCATTGAGCAAGCCATCTGATCTTTCTACAAATGCATCTTCTTTAACTCATCTCTGTGCTATACAAGACCCACCCTCTGCCATGCGTCACTACGACTTAATCGCTTATCCTTTAGATGTCGATCACTTTGCCTTTAAGCAATTAAGTCAATCGTCAGATCATTCTGCACTTGCTCTGCCTTTAATTCCTTCTTTACAACCTCAGCCAGACCCACTAGGACATGTGGCGTCATGAATTAATCGCTTAAGTGATAGATCATGTTTACTTTGTTGTTAAGCGATCAAGTCAACCGTTAGATCTTCTTAAGACTTTCCACCTTTTAACCTGTGATCACCTTTACCGTTAGTGGAATACACATCATCATCAGGACATGCAACATCATGGATTAATGGTTTAAATGATAGATCTTGTGCATCTTTGGGATAAGCCATTAAGTCATCCGTTGGATCAAAATAAATCTCCCTGCACCTTAATCAACAACCATTCACAATACCCGAGCCCACTAATTGCCACATGTCAACACCACTTAATGGATTAACTGATAGATCTTGCACATCTTTTCCATAAGTGATCAAGTCAACTGTTAGATCTGTCCCTGCTTTAATCTCCATCCAACCACCTGTGATAGGTCCCACCTCACTCCAAAGACAAGCGTCGCTCAAACTTAATCGCTTATAGGATAGATGTCGATCATGTTGAGATTAAGCAATTAAGTCAACCGTCCGATGAAATAAGATCTGCTCACTGTTAACTGAAGCCCTTTCTGACAATCAAACCCACCAAAAACATGCGACATCATGGCTTAATGGCTTATGAGATAAATGTCATGCATCTCGGGAATAAGCTATTAAGTAGGCCATTAGATAAAAACACATTAGCTTGACAGATAGTGGACTTAATAAAACATTTGTGGACTTTAGACTTAGGGATAATAAAAGATCACAGCATTAGGATACTCACAAAACTGTTGGACACAAACATTTTTAAGTGAACACATGCAATACACATGACTTAAGTGGCAAAAAGGTAACACATAATTAGAAGTCACTTTGACACTTAGGGTTTTAGGACCAAATTTTACATTTTTTTAAAACAAACCTAACATATCGTATGATCAGTTGTTCCTTTTCTTTGGGTATTTGTCACGTCGATGACCCCTGTGTCAATCAAGTCTTGGATAGCATGTTTCAATCAGTAACAGTTGGGTGTTTTGTGTCCCTTCACCCGATGAAACTTGCATAAATCATTGTCATTGTACCACCTTGGTTTGATTGCACCATGTTCATATTTCCAATTTTTGAGAGAGTGATATTGTTAGATTGTATCAGCTTTCATAAATCTGATTCTATCGACTCTCCTAATGGTGTGAAGTCTCGTTGTTGGAATTGAAACCATGGTTTGCATTGAGCCTGTTGTTGACTATTTGACACAACGACCGCTTGGAAAGGGAGAGGTTGGGTTTGAGTGTATGCTTGTGGAGTGGGAACCATAGGTTGTTGGTTGGCCATAGGTGCACCTTGAAGTGACACTTTGGTTTGTGCGTAGTTGACTATTTTCACATCAATGACACCATCGTTGGTGACATTTTTGTTTTTATTCCACCACTTAGCTTTGTTCATTTTAGTTTTTTTTGTATTCATTTGGGTAGGATCTACAAGGACACCTTGTTTGACTAAGTTCTTCTCACAACGAACTCATCATTTGATGAATTGTGTAAAGTTAGGAGCTAACTACACTTCTGTTGTGAATGACATGTCTAGAATCAGATTGTCAATGAACATGACTATTAGGTCTTGCTCAGGTACATCATACGTTATTCTGTTTGCAGTATTCCTCCATCTCTGTAGGAATTTTACAAAAGGCTCTCCATATTTTTGTTTGATATCACAAAGGTCCTTGATGCTGACCTTGTGCTCAATGTTATGATGGAAATGAGCGATGAAATTTTCAGCCAACTCACCCCAAGACAGAATTCCATGAGGTAGATGTGAGAACCATTCCATTGCTGGTCTAGCTAAGCTTTGTGGAAATATTTGCATTAATTATGTCTCATCATGTGCAACTTTGACAGAACTAGCAAAGAATTCTCATATATGCTCGATAGGGTTGGTATTGCCCCTATATTTGTCAAATTTTGGTACCGAGAATTGAGTTGGGAATGGAGACATGTGAAGAGAGTGATCAAAGGGGTATGGGTATAAATCCTCCATGATGTAGGATTTAGTTTTCCCTTGATTTTGCATATCCATCATTTGGGTTTGAAGGTTCAACACTTGTTGGATCAACATGTCTGTTTGAGACTGAGGATGATATGTGACATTGTACCTCTATGTTGTAGGAGGTACGAGGCTGCGCATCTGCATCCCTTGAGTAGGAACATAGGACCTTGTCCTTGGGAATCGATATTTATTTCCCAAAACATGATTCTAAAATATGGGAACGTGAGTGGCCCAAGGTTGGTTCTGTTGTGTTTTCTATTGGGGTTGGGGATGTTGTTGCTGAAGCTAGGGTTGAGGTTGTTGCTGCTGAAGCTGGGGTTGCTGCTGTTGGGGTTGAGGTTGTTGCTACTGAAGCTGGGGTTGCTGCTGATGGGGTTGAGGTTGTTGCTTCTGAAGCTAGGGTTGCTATTGTTGGGGTTGAGGTTGTTGCTGGGTGAGAAAAGGCATAACCTTGGGTGAGCATTGGCTGAGAGTTTGACCTAAAGAGATGGATCCCTGTGGGAATGATGTGTTGACTCCAAGGCTAGTAGGGATTGATTTTTGTAGTGGTATGGTGGTAAAAAGGTTACTGCTTGTTGATGGGATAGAAGGCATAGCATGAGAGCTTGATTGACTAGGCCATAAGGCAAAAGGTGGAGGCATACTAGTGACCATGGGTGCACTTAGTTGGGAGCCTGTCATGCTTTGCATGGAATATGTGCTTGCTTGGTTTGATTGGGTATCATCTGTGCCAATGTTGGTGTCATCAAGGGTGGGAAGATTTGAGAAACCACAAGTAGTATCTGAGAGGGTTGAGTAGTGTTTTGACCTATGAGAGGGTTTTTGGGCCATATGTTTGACACATTGAACTCAACGGGGAGTTTGACTCCCTTCTTTATCAGTATGGATAAGAAACATTTGGGGTTACTCTCTACAACAATGCCAACTACTTGTATAGAATAAGCATCTTGCTCTATATGTTTGAGCTCCTCTTTTGTGACATTTTGGGAAAAAGCTGACCCACGGGGCTGTTCAATGAATAGAGCAGAACTAGTATTTGTTAAAGGATCATCCTCTCGCTCTGTTTCCCAAGTGGGGAATCTGTTGATGTATGACTCACCAGGTTGTGTTCTATCCTTAAAACTTATGTAAGGTCCTCCATGAGGTGTTTGAGACATAGTGTGCTCCAGATTTTGTGACTAAAACAAGTGATATAAAGAAAAAAAAAGGATAACCTTTCTAGGAAAGTCTGAGTTATGTTTTGGACAAGGGTAATTCTAAGGACATATTTTGATTTATCTTGATCTCAAAGTTTTTGATGATGTAATAATAAGATTTTTCAACCTTTGCTTGGGACAAAGTCATTGATAGAGATAATGTGATGTTTGAGATGATGGGATCAAGATATTTCGAGTCTAAACTTTTGAACTAATAATGTTTCAGATAATAATCGTGCCTTCAAACATGGGATGATCTTTAATGTTTAGAGATTCACACAATGTTCTTCGCATTTTTCTGGGATAGACATTGGTCTTTGACAAACAATGGAGAGTATTTTCAAGGTTTTAGGTCAAAATAGGTGTAAAAAAGTCTCTGGTCAATTGTGGAAAAACTCCACCAATTGTGGTAAAGTGACTGGTCAATTGCGGCAATAAAAAGGATGATTGTGGAAAACTTCTGTCAATTGCAGCAAAATGCGGGCAATTGCAACAAAGGGGAAACAGTCTAAAAAAGACTCAAAAGATAGGTTTCACTGTCTGACAATTTTCGTGATTTTTTGGAACAAAGTTTCTGATTTGCAAGACATTTTGATGTTGACAACCTAGAATTTAACACGTTTGACTCATTTTGATAGTTTGGATGTTGGTTTTACATTTTAAAAACTGATCAAAGAACATGCACAAAAGGCAATGTGTTTTGAAGAATGAAGACTGACATGTGTATGTTCTACAAATTTTTCAAGTTGTAATGTTATCACGAGGTCTCAACAATGAAAAATCAGATTAATCTAGGTCAAAGGATTCAAAATTCAATATTATAGGCCCAATGCTTGAATGTCCATTAGCTCACACAACAATTGTCACACTACCAGGACATGAAGGTCCATGACGTAGGTGCCCATGTTTTTTCCATTGCCAGGTATTGTTTCTGTGGAGTGAAGATCTCTTTCACTACACAAATACCTTGGAACACATATGTTGGGAATCTTGGGGGGGAATTCTGCAACCCCTTGCACTATAATAAGGTATCCATTTAGAGGTAGATCGGGTTGGCTTCTAATTAACAAGCTTGTAGTAAGGGTTCATGGTGTCTATCTAATCAATTTGTACGTGTGTGACTCAGTTAAGAGCCTAGTTGACCATGATGGCTCCTTAGGGATATTCACCCGATCAAGACTATCATCAACACACCTCACTTGAGCTTGGCTAGATAAGACAAAACTTTGGTTCACATCTTGTTTATATACCGATTGGAAGGATTACTGGTTTAAGGTCATTCTTCGAGGAAGAGGTGCATTCTCCAGATAGGCCTTTCTAAAAAGTATAAAGGTGTTTAATCTAACAGACTGTGCAAGTGCACCCAAAACTCAAGACACAAGGTTAATCACTTATACCCCAAAATGAAATGTGAACTAAGCTAAACCACCATACAAGCACAAGTGTTCAGTTTTAAGCCCAAAAGTAGGTGTTGATTGCTTGTTCAGTTTTAATGCACCAAATTGAGAGATTTTTTGCCTTTGTTCAATTTTAATCCTCACGTCAATTTTAAGCACCAAATTCCAAAGTGTGAGGTATCAAATGTTTGAAAAACACTATTTGTTTTAAGTACCAAAGTACGAGTGAATGAATTTTATGTTGTATTGTTAGCTTGTCTTCTCGATTCGAACTTGTCAAAGAAAGTGTTTAGTATCTCAAGAAATGAAAGCTTTTCAATCCAAAATAATAGAATATCCAAAAACTCTAGGATTGTTGAGATTGCTGAGATTAATGGTGAATTCATACTTGCAAATATCTTGATTGAATTAAGGTACCTTGTGTATGCTTTGCTTTGATCCTCAGCTGCGATTACGAGAATAGCCCTTTATTGTAATCGATAGTTGGCGGTTCTCCTTATTGCATCTCTTAATGATCTTGCACTCGGGATGCATCTGATTACCTTCTTTTCCATTCACCATTAGTTAACCTTGCACAAAAACCAATAAAAATAACCAGAAATATGCTTTTTATGTCAATTGCGTCACTATTTTCTTGATTGCGACAATCTCCTATCAATTCTAATTACCTTCTTTTCCATTCACCATCAGTTAACCTTGCACAAAAACCAATAAAAATAACCAGAAATATGCTTTTTATGTCAATTGTGGCACTGTTTTCTTGATTGCGGTGATCTCCTGTCAATTATGGTAGAATGTTGGCAATTGCGGCAAAAAAATCTGGTCTGCAGTAGAATGTTTGCATTTGCGGAATAGATAGGTCAATTGCGGTAAAGCCCAGGAAATTGTGGTAGAGCACAGGAAATTGTGGTGAAACCTAAGCGATTGCAGCACAGTGCTAAAAGAAAGAAAGACAAAAGATGACATAATAGCAATGCAAAATCCTACAATCAATTGTGGTATTAAACTAGTCAATTGCAGCAAATTACTAGCAATTGCGAAATTATATAGATATCGAGAAAATGATAGAAAATGAGGTCTAAAACTGTACAACCGAGGCTAAAGGATTCTGTCTATTGTCTAAAAGAGATATTTGGACTGTTTTCTTCACGTCAGGTTCACCATAATGTACGCCTATTCAGATTCGTGGTTCCTTCGCTTTCCAATGATGAGGGTTAGTAGCACCATTTTTCAATGGGGAAATGAATACAAAAAGTACTAATAACGAATACTTAAACGTATCAATAAAATATACAAGAAAATAAGAGAAAATGAATGAATGCAAACCCAAATTGCTTGAAGCTTCTATTGTCTCTCTCCACTCCTTCCAAAACGCTATTTTTGATGCTCAGTATTGGTGTGGGTAGCGTCTATGAATTGACAAGTGTCAAGAATTTGATAATTGAATGGATTTGGGATCACAAGATGGCTTGAATGCTAGAACCAAACTGATGGAGTAATGGTGCTCGAGAGCTTGAAATCCTGGATCCTTCAAATGGGTATGAAGGGTTTGTTATATAGGAATTGAGGATGATATGAACGGTTGAGATCAATCCCAGAGATAGGGAGATGAATGGTTGAGATTAAAGGGAACTGGAGAAGCCATCAATAAACTTCACCTCTTCAACTGAGAGAGAGGAGATAGAGTTTGGTTGACTGAAGAGCTAATTGTGAGTTACCTTTTAGAACTAAAGAGGTGGGTGGAGTTACCCATGTGAACTGAAGAGATGGGTGGATTTACCCATGTGAACTAGAGAGATAGGTGGAGTAACCCATGTGATCTAATTAATGATTATCTTTTTGAACATAATTAATTATTTAATTCATTTATGTAATTAAAGTTTTCAACATGTGAGATAATTGAAATGCTTTATTAAATGAAATTAAATAAATTTAATTGAAAGAATTTAATTAGTAAGTTTTAAATATTTCAATTTAAACTATAGGAAATTGAATTTTATCAATTAATTAATGGTAATTAATCAATTAAGGTTAATTAATTAAATAGAATTAATTATTTAATTATATTTGGGAATTTGATTAGATGATTTGGGGAGTGAATTTAGAGGAAAATAGATGATTAATTAATGATTAAAAAACCATTAATTAATAGATGCAAATTAGTGTTTTTAATGTAAATTCGCAAGCCTATCCATTTTAGGGTGTCTACAGGTGGAAAAGGAACAAGAATGTCACCAACGATGGTGTCATTGATGTCAAAATAGTCAACTATGCTCAACCAAAGCTTTCACTACAATGAGAACCCATGAAAAATGAAAAACCCATGGTGCACACTCAGCAGATGAATACTCAGATCCAAACACCCACTGTTCAAGTAGTAGCTGTGTCTAGAAACCAATCCAATGCACAATGACCACAAAGGTTTCCATTTCCTAAACATGACTACACACCATTAGGAGAGTCAATAAAGTCAACATTGAAAAATTTGATTCAAACCAATAATATCACTCTACCCAAAATCTGAGAGTACAAACATGGTGTTGTAAAACCCAAGTTGTGGAATGATAATGAATTTTATGAATATCATCGGGTGAAAGGACACAAGACAGCCAATTGATACCAATTGAGAAATTCCATACAAGATCTAATCAACCAAGGGATAATTGATGTCACAAATACCCAATCCAAGGGTACAATCAATCACACTATCTTCAATGATACATTCCATGATCATAATAAAGAGAAAGCATCCATGTCTAGTGGATAGTTTAAGCAAGTGAACTATACCTATACCAACTTTGATAGCACCATAAATTGCATAAATCCTTCAAATAGGCTACAATTACTGTCAGAGATACCAATGCCAAATGTGTTGGCACAACATGACATTCAAAGGTTATTTTGCAAGGAATGCCTTCCACTTGAGCTACACCAACTGATCCCACAAAAAATTCCAATCCACAAACCAATCTAGTAGATTGAATAAAGCACACACCTACTCATATTTCCATGTTTGAACTATTGCGCATATCCCTATAGCGTAAGCAAGCTCTGGATCAAGCTCTTCAAAATGTAGCAGTCCCATGAGACATAACTCTAGATAATTTCCAAACCATGGTCAAGTAAATCATTTCCAAAAAGCATGCCACATTTACAGACCATGATGTTCCACCTCACAATCCTCTACACAATGATCCCTTACATCTGCTTATCCAAGTGCATAAAAACACAATTTGAAGAGTCCTCATTGATGGCAGGGCTGGGTTAAATATATGTACGCTTAAAGTGATAAAGACCTTGGGCTATTCAGATTCTAGCATCGATGTCACCAAGAGGATAAATATATGGGCATATGACAAGGAAAATAGATCATCAAAAGGTATCCTCAATCTACCAGTCAGGATAGGGCCAATCATAAAGAAGACTTCATTTCAAATCCTAGACCTTGAATTGAGATATAACATGTTGCTTGGGAGGCCATGGATACATGAAATACAAGATGTCCCTTCAACCTATCACCAGTACATCAAGTTGCCATACCAAGGGGCATAAATAATCATTGAAGGAGATCCCAACCCATTCCAATACTGCAACACCATAAAAAGAAGTACAAATAATCAAGTTCCTTCAAATCAAGAAGCAAGCATTCCTTCCACCTCTAATTTTGATCCTAAAGACATACAAAGAAAGTCGGGTAAGATATCAACCAAAGACAAAGGGTGTAGTGAGTATAGCTATGAGGAAGATTTTACCATCACCAACATGCCTCAAAATGCTAGATCATATGGTATGCACCAACTCCTGGAAACACATGAAAATCCAAAACTAGTGCTATTAAAATGTCCACCAACCACATTTTTAAAATGAGGAGACATAGATAAAGAAAAAACTTTTGATCTAGACATCAAAACTTGGTTTTATAAAGACTATCAAGAGACACCTCAAGTTCATATGCCTTTTTCACAATATGGAGCTGGTTTCACTATGTTGCAGAAATTTGGATATGATGGTAAGATTGGTCTGAGGGAAAGACAACAAGGCTTAATGGAAATGTCTTTACCGCTAACCCAAAGAAAAAAAAGAGGGCTAGGATATGGTCAAAATATAACCAGTACAACCATCTGAGATGTACTAGTAGACCAGGAACAAATTGCAGAATTAAACCGGGGGAAAAATCTAGAACATTCCCTAATTAGTAGTATACTCAAGTGATTATTGCCATTGAAAGTGAAACCCTCTAATTCCCAATTGAACCTTAATCAGACTATCCATAATTATGAGTTTCCCATCCCTGAATATTCCCCTTAGTCCATCAGTACCATACACCTTGATGAAATGTTTGACCAAATGATCAAAGAAGACTAACCGTGTATCAATAAACATATCGATGTATATTCCTTAGGTGGTGGTGCATCCACATCCCATTCTGAGTTTGAAAAAACTATCACCGCGGTTCCATTCACCCAAATAGATTCACCCCCCCATGTGGACCTTTGTCTAGTCTACCCTGAAATGATAGAATGAGACCAAAAAGGACAACCTGAAATAGATCTTTTTTGAGAATGATGAAGCCATCACAAACTTTATGGGACTTCAAGAAGGCATACCATAAGGAGACCACAAAGCATGATTCTCCTTTAACCTGGATAGATCGACATAATTTTGGGAGGAGGCTCCTTTTTCCAATTGAAAAATAAAAATCAAAAGCAGTAAAGAACAGTTAGTAAGTGAAAATTGGAAGGCACTTTCTGACCATAAAAAAAGAGGAAAGAATAAAGGACATATCTTCTGGTGAAAACCTCTCTGACATGCTAGAGGATGGAAAGTTGGAACTCCTCCCCTTAACAGAAGAAAAGTTAGTGTTACTAGAAAAAAGAAATAAAGGAAGTCAATATAGGGGATGAGATGAACCCTAAACATATCTATTTGGATAAATCTCTTACACCAAAGGAAAGATAATGGTTCATTAGTTTCTTCAAGGAAAGACAAATCAACTTTGCATGGTCTTACGTAGACATGTCAGGTTTGGATCTGGAGCTATTTCTACATCATCTATCATTTTTACCAAATGAAAAACCTGTTAAACAAAGATTGAGAACTATGTATCCGCACATTGCTTTACTTGTCAAAGAAGAGTTGAAGAAAATCTTAGATGCAGGCTTCATTAGACCAATTCCATATGCGGATTGGATTTCAAATCTAGTGACAGTAACAAAACACAATGGTCAGATCCATATATGCACATATTTTAGAGACTTGAACAAGGCTTGTCCCAATGATGATTTTACTATACCAAAAATTGACATGATAGTTCACCTAACATCAAGGCACCAAATGTTTTCACTCATGGACAGTTTCTCTCGATATAACCAAATCAAGATTGCACCAAAGAACCAACACAGGACAACGTTTGCATGCGTTGAGGAACTTACTACTGGAATGTGATGCCATTTGACCTAAAAAATGTAGGTGCAACATATCAAAGGGAAATGACCATGATCTTTCATGATCTAATTCCTAAAATAATGGAAGACTATGTCGATGAAATACTAGCCAAATCAATGCTCAAGGAAACTCACCTACAAGTTTTGGGTCAGATATTTGATCGAATGTAGGAGTACAAGGTCATAATCAATCTAAAGAACTATGCATTTGGAGTTACTACTGGAAATCTCCTTGGATTCATTGTATCACATAGATGAATCTAAGTAGACCCAAAAAAGGTCAAGGCCATCCTTGACATGTCAGCACCAAAAAATAAGAGGCAACTACGAGGTCTACAAGGGAGACTGCAATCTATGAGGTGATTCATTTCCCAACTAGCATACAAGTGTCACCCATTCCAACACCTACTACATAAATATGTGATCTTCATATGAAAAAAACAATGTGAGGAAGAATTTCAAACCTTCAGGATTATCTATTGAAGTCCCCTATATTAGTGCCACCCATTCCAGGTAGCCACTCTTATATATCTCAGCAACAAAGTCAACACTAGGTGTTCTCTTGGAACAATAGGATGACCAGGTCAAAGAAAGAGCCATTTACTACCTTAGAAGAATATTTGTGGGCTATGAGCTAAATTATTCATAAATTGAAAAGTCATGTCTTGTAGTTTTCTTTGCTTCCCAAAATTTAAGACATTACATGCTGAGTCATCAAACAAAACTCATTGCACACATAGATCCATTGAAGTACTTGTTGAGTAAAGAAAGACTAACAAGATGGCTAGACAAATGGGTCAGATCTTAAGTGAATTTCATATACATTATGTGGATTGAAAGGCTATCAATGGGTAGGTAATTGAAGATCAACTAGAAGAGGCACCAATATAAGATCATCAACCTATAGTGTCCAAATTCCTAGATGAATCTATTCTCACAGTACAATCGGAAATAGAGTTCTGACAACTATTCTTTGATGGGTCATATATGAACCATGGTGCATGAATAGGGATAGTACTCATTACTCCACATAATGATGCAATACATAATTCTTTTCGACTCAACTTCCCATGCATGAATAAAATTGATGAGTATGAAGCTCTAGTCATCGGATTGAAGATAGCTATATAATGGAGAATAAAGAACCTAAGAGTCTATGGTGATTCCCAATTAGTCATCAGCCAAGTCAACAAAGACTACATGAAAAAAGATTAAAAAATCATCCCATATAGAGAACTGATGGACAAGGTGTGGGCTTCTTTTCATTTTATTATATTTGAGCAGATTCCAAGGGTTCAAAATAAAGCAGCAGTTGCGATGGCTACTATAGCATCCTTGATCGACATGCTGGGTAATGAAACTATATTCCAATTTATGGTAGAACAATTAATGATACCGACACATAAAGCTCCGATAATAGCATCAACATGTGTCCTTATTGGTCATGAGTCCCCCTAGTACCATGACATATATAATTACCTCCAAAATAGTACCCTACCACACAAACTATCTAGAAACCAATTGAAGTCCCTCATTTGATAAGCCTCAAGGTACACCCTTCTCGCTAATACTTTGTATAGAAGAAGTCTAGATGGAACACTTTTACGACGTCTCACTTCCATGGAATCCCAGAGAGCCTTGTATGAGGTACAAGAGGGATTTTGTGGGGCCCACATAGGTGGCATTAGTTTGGAAAGGAAGATCATTAGAATGGGATACTACTGGCCCACAATAGAGACATATGCTAAAAAATATGTAAAAAGCTACTGACAATGTCAAATTCATGCAGATCTGATCCATGCACCAACTCAAGAACTCAACCCCATCACTTCACCATGGCCATTTTCAAAATGGGATTTTAATTAGTGGGAAATATTACACCAACATATTCTAAAGGTCACATGTACATCATTGTAGTGATATATTACTTTACCAAATGGGTGGAATAAATTCCTCTCACATACATCACTGGTAAGTAAATCTCCATGTTCATGCTAAAAAAAATCATCTGTCGATATGGAATCCCTCAAAACATACTCACAGATCACAGTACACCTTTTCAACACTAGGATGTCAAAGATATTTGTGAGAAGTTCTAGATAAAGTAAGGTTTTTTCATTGTTCTAATATCCCCAAGGGAATGGACAAGCTGAAGCCACTAACAAAACCATTCTGAAGATCTTAAAGAAAATGGTCAATGAATCTGGGTGAGACTAGCATTTGCATCTCAGTGCCACACTATGGGAATATAAAACTAGTGTGAGAACACCTACATGAGAAACTCCATTCTCACTAGTATATGGATCAAAAATAGTCCTACCCATCAAAGTTGAAATATCCTCCCTTAGAATCTCACTGAAGAACATCATTTCAGATGAAGACTACAAAGTAGCAAGACTGAATGAACTGGAACTGTTGGATGAGTGACAATAGAATTTACTCAATCACTTACAAGGCTATTAGAATCTCCTTAGAAGAAACTATCACAAGAAGGTTAGACCATGAACCTTTGAGTTAGGAGATCTTGTCCTCATGGAGAATAAATAAACCAAGAAGAAAGGGTTAAACCAGAAAAGTTTGAGCCAAATTGGCTAGGACCCTACATCATCATATCATCACGCAACAATGAGGCATATCAACTGGAAACTCAAGAAGGAGATCAGCTCCCTATTCATATCAACAACATGCACCTCAAAAGGTTCTACGCCTGAGGTCTCAAGGTCAAGGGAACATATCTAAAATCCATAAAATACAAAAAAAATAAAAATTATAAAAAGGTTAACTTGGTGAAAACCTAGCAAACAGGCGCCTTGGTGACAAAAAAAATTCAAAAAAAGAGAAAAAAGTAAAGAGAAACATAATTGATCTCTCAGTGAAAACCTGTAAAACAAGCACTATTGGGTAGGTAACTTGATGAGAACTTGGTAAATAGGCACCAAGTGTTAAAATCCCACTTTGCATCAATGAACTCCAAAAGATTAAAGCTTGTGCTCCCCACATGCAAGATTTGAGAACCCAAGCTTATTTTTAGAAGTACAATCCCCTTTGAAGCATCACACTTAGCCATGGTTTGTACTGGTTCACCAAACTAGGGGAAATTCTAAAAGTCCTGAAAAAATTCCTAAAAATCTTAAAAAGTCTTCAAAAAATCTTAAAAAGAGAAAAATGTCATGAACAAATCAATCATCTTCAAAAAAATCAAATATTGCAAAATCTCAGCAATAAATCATCTTTGATATCAACAAGAGAACGATGATCAAACAATCAATAAAATGTTAAAACTATGAGCTTGACAAATCAACAATGGACTCATATGACTTATCTTTATCAACAATCTAATATGTCATCAATCAATGATTCAATCAATCATCAATCAAACTATCAATTGTCTATACAGTGGTGAATATGCTCAAAACCAGACAAATTGGTCTTATATGATTCATCCATTCTTGAAACCAGACACTATCAAGCATAAAAATCAAGCAAATCAAGGAACATTAAACTATTGACTAGGTCAGCCATGTCAGTCACAATTTATCTTTCGTTATTATGTTCTTACACTACTCAAGGATACCACTGAGTGATGATAGTAGATATGATGGATCATGATCTTGTTTTCTTTGATTGTTGTTTGTGGAGGGTTTCAATTCAATTCTGGGGTAATGATGATTCAGGATAAATGTGGTAGGAGCTGTCACATATCTGGTAGCCACACAGTTCAATGTTCTGAGCTAACCCTTGGAAAATAATTGAGCAATCCTTATATGTTATCTTCTTCCGGTTACTAGAGATTATAGGGGTATCTAGATGATCAATATCTGGGTGTATTTATCTTTTTCTTTCTTCTTCTTATCAGAAATTATAGCGGTATCCAAATGGTCAATATCTGGGTGCATTTGGTTCTCCTTTTCATCAGAGATCATAGCGGTAACCAGATGGTCAATATCTGGGTGCATTTGGTTCTCTTTCTTTTCAATTAGCCACTTTTGGTTATCAGAGATCATAGAAATACCCAGATGGTCAATATCTAGGTTCATTTGAGTCTCTCCTTTTCATAATAAGGTGAAATGATGAGTAAAATTGGAAAACATGGCAAAAACTTGGTTTCATGACTCATGTCTTTCATTTGGTCCCTTCATATCACAACCAATCTATCACTAACCTTCTTATAACTAACACATGCATTTACTCAGACACATGGTACATTTTAGGATTGTATTCATTTATTGCATAAAGAAAAGAAAAGAAAATAATGCATACAACATCACTAGATCATATAGATATGCATTCATCATAAGAGCCATCCTGCATACATATGTCAGTATCATACAAAAGTAAAGATCATACATCTAAGAGTCTGCATAATAGAATCATATAAAATACATATAACCATAAAGCATCTCATAAAGTGCATCAACATATACAAAGCATATAGAAATAAGCTTCACATCATATCAAACCATGTCATAAATAAGATCATCTCATATATCATATGTTTGGGTACAATGAACAGTCACAAGTCTGACATAAAAGGTGATCAACACAATGTCTATAAATATCGGTACATCATCGATACAAAATCAGTACAAAATTGATACAAAATTGGTATAATAAGGTACACAGTGGTACAATACTATAAAAGAGTCAACATGTTCTACCCCACCCTCGCTGCCAGGTGGATGAGGGGGTGGAATATCAGGTACTGCCCTCTGCTACTACAAAGGATATCTGACCACACAACTACTCTGAGATTTCTATTCTCTACTAGATCTCTAAGAGGCAATGTAACTAGGAACACATTGGGTAGAAGGAACAACATCCTCATAATGTCACTGCCAGTACTCAATCTCCCTCTAGGCCTCATGACGTGATATCCAAATTTGATCATGCAAATCCCTCAAGGATAGATCCTACACACCATCTAAGTAGGCTATGACATCTACACGAGCCTATCTCACCCTGATCTCAGCTACTGTAGCCCTACTCTCAGTGTTGTAACCCTTCTCTCTGCTTCAGTGAACCTGCTCTCCAAAGATGTAGTCTATGCCTCTGAGGTTGGAAATCTAAGATGCAGATCTTCTATCTCCTGTGTCAACCACAGGAACTAAAAGGGATTATCCTCCTACCTACCCATGTCCACGTCCATCTGACCCTCATACCCTATACCTCTCAACCCCTCATCCATAACAACCTAGGAGTCCTCCTCACTGCTCTCACTCCCACTACTGCTTCTACCACTTCTACTACTAGATTGAGAAAAAACTAGATCCAACCTCCTCCACCTCCACCATATCCTCATCCCCACCCTCTCATATCTCCTCTTCTCTCTTTGTAGGAGCAACACCAGTCCATCTCCACACCCGCCTAACAAGATGAGGACCCTCCTCCTCCAAGACAATACCTAATCCAACCTCTCTACTCACTCATGGAACACCACCTCTAGTCCTCACCCCCACACCAACATTCCTAGAATCAGGATCATCATCATCACCCCTCCCCTGACCTCCATCCCTATCTTTCCCCCATCTCTCCCTCCTCCTCTCCCACCATCTCACCCTCCACCCCTACGAACTCCCATCCTCCACCCCTCCTCCCATCTCTCACCCATCTCTCCCTTCATCCATCCCACCTCTTTGTCAAGGTATCCTCATGATGACACAAGTAACAAGACATGTCACATTAGTCAAGGAAATAGACCAAGTCATCAGCCACCAAGCATCAAACTGTGGAGGCTTGCCTACAAACAAATAAAGTTCAGTATCAATACCACATGGATAAGAAAGCATAATAGAGTATCAAGAAAAGATCTATATCAAAAGAGCCTAAAGAGAGTTACATGTACCAAAAAAAAAAAAGAAAATAAATAGATCTACCTACTCCACAATGGATGACCTCCAAGTCCATGCAAAAAGTCCAAGACAATCAAACTCGGTCCTCACAGCATGCATCCAAATCACAGCTCCCCATAGAGTGATATCTCTAGATCTTTAAGAAAAGTATGCATAGGAATCAATGACATCTTGTTACCCACCAAATTGTCACAACACTCTATCAGTGTTGTGTAAATATATCATATGCACATGCTGGGTAACACGACCAATCAGGAACCTCCTCTGTGACAGAAAGGAAGGTGTGCATCCTCACCCTCCCAAATAGGACATGATCTATATGGAATCCAAATGAAATAAGGCATCATATCCAACTTCTACCTCCAGTACATTAGATGCCCCATATGGATCTTCACTATGGATCCATCATAAATAAATACATACAGTCTCCCTGCAGGAAGATCATGGGCACCAACAGGTCTATAAACAATAATGCACTCCCAAGCTCAGATTTGGAGCAAGGTAATGCCACATCCAATCAAATTACCATCCTAGTAAGCCACATAAAACATATGGTAATACATGTAGGATAGAATGCAAGGCCACCAAGCATAAACAATATGGTCCCTCACCATACCTTGCAGAACAACTCCCCATCCAATTGAGAATCCATGCTGCGTAAGGTTGGGACAAAGAATTCCATAGATCAAAGAATCTAATAATATACTCAACTTGTCTAGACCCATGCCAAATATAGACCATCGTAGGGATCAGACATCCCTAACTTATTGGAAGGTAGACAAGTCATCTTAGACAAAACAACAATACTAGGTTATCGAGTAAACTCTACTAAGGTACCCTGGATAGGAACTTGGAGGATATGATAAACATCCTCAATAGTAACAATGCACTCTCCTATAGGAAGATGAAAGGTACATATCTTAGAGTTCCACCTCTCTAGTAAAGTAGAGATCAGACCCCTATTGGTCATGATCTTGGGCATATATGTAACCCAGTATAATCCTAAGTGCCTAAGTATGACCCTCTCATCCTCAAAAATCTTGAAACAATATACCAAACCTGCTGGTCTGGACTCTCAAAAATGCATAACATTTCCAGTAATCTATAAGGCATAAGTATGTACAACAATCAGTGCCAAGATCGACAAAACAAATTATCCATGTGCAAAATAATTAAGTATGGAGTACAACATATCAATTGCGAAATACAATATACAATTGTGATACCTTTACAATGATTACAACATTCAAACATTAATTGTGAAAGACAACTCAAAATTGTGGCAATAAAAGGAATTATTGTAGTACACTTATCAATTGCAAAATGGAGTAAGAAATTGTGGCACACAATCAACAATTATGACAAAACCGCTGGCGATTGCTGTACAGTTATAAAAAAACATACAATTAATTGAATTCAAAAGCAATAATGACGAGAAATAAATGCACAAAGGATAAAATACTCACCGCACGGCCTGTGCCAACTAGATGATGCAAAGTACAAACTTGGTCAGACATGTGCATGATTCCCAGAAGGCCCGCCATCACTCAAAGAAAGCAAGAAAAACAAGGAAATCAGAAGCAAATCTTACTAGAGAACCAAGAGCTCCAAGGTGCAAATGTGACAAATGAAAGGCCTACAAGCTATTTATAAGAGATCAACAGAAACCCTAATTTTGCAAGGAGCTCTATTTTATCCTCCTGGGACCCAAAATATTTCACAACTAATATCAGGAGCATATGTAACTATTTTCACAGACTATCAGATGCCCAGACAATAATTTTGCAGTATCAATAAATTGATGCTCCTATTGTGAATTTTCGCTCAAATTTGTTGAGGGGGCATAAATATACCTGTTATTGCCAGTGAAAGCTAGGAAAAGATCAAAATAGAAGATTCTTTGACACAATGTGACAAGCCACAATACATTAAAGAGAGGCAAATGTAGACACCCTAAAATGGACATACTTGCGACCTTACATTAAAACACTAATTTTCCTCTATTAATTTATGGGTTTTTAATCATTTATTTCTTCTAAATCCATTCCTCAAATCATTTAATCATATCCCCAAAATTAATTAAATAATTAAGTTTATTTAATTAATTAACCTTAATTAATTAATCTTTATTAATTAATTAAATTCAATTTCCAAAAGTTTAAATTTAAATATTTAAACTTATTAATTAATTCTTCTAATTAATTTAATTTAATTGAATTAATTTAATTTCACTCAATAATTCAATTCTAAATAAAAGGAATTCAATTATCTCATGTTTGAATACTTTAATTTCAAAAATCAATAAAATATTCAAATAATTCCTTTCTCTAGTTCAAAAAGGTAACTCTTGATCAACTTTTCAGTTAACCAAACATCCACTCTTCTCTCCAAGTTGAAGAGGTGGAATTTACTGGATGCTTTTTAGTTAACTAAAACATCCCCTCTTCTCTCCAAGTTGAAGAGGTGGAGTTTATTGGTTGCTCCCTAGTTAACTAAAACATCACATCTTCTCTCCTAGTTGAAGAGGTGGAGTTTATTTATTGCTTCTCCAGTTCCTTTTGATCTCAACCATTCATCTTCTAATTTTTGGGATCGATCTCAACCATCCAAATCATTTTCCATATTCTATGTAATCAACCCTTCTCAACCATTTGAAGGATCTAGGATTTCAATCTTTGTGCACACTTACTCTTTAGAATTATTGCAAAGCATCAAGAATTCTTGTGATCATATCAATACAATTTTCTCAAGACTCCCAAGCCACAGATGTTTCCAATACCAATACTGAGCACCATTCATTAGCATTTCAAAAGGAGTAGAGAGAAGCAATAGAATCCTCGAGCATCATGGTTTGCATTCATTTATTTTCCTCTTTGATTGCTTGTTATTTTATTGTCCTTAGATTCATTCTTAGTATTTTTTATTGCTTTCCCCATTGCAAATCGGTGCTACTAACCCTTATTAATTCAAGTTTGGAGCAGGATTGGATCTACACAGTAATCACAAGTGCTGATCCAATAACATGACTCCACAAACACCTAAAATGAAATCATAAAGATGTGCTTGCATGAAGGTTTTCAAAGCTTTCCACAATAAAGAATATGAAGGGATAAAATGCCTTGAACACTAAAATTTTTCTCCTTGAATGATTAGATACAAAATTATAGCTAAAAGATTGATTTAATGCTTGTTTTATATTTAGATGATGGGAGGGGGGGGGGGGGGGGCTANGGGGGGGGGGAGCTAACATAGGGTTGAAATAACCACTAAAACAATGCACTATTACATAATTTAAATTTGGGACCAATCATTGGGGAATGGGGCATCCTAATTGGCCCATTCCTAAAAATTAGTTGTATTGGGCACCTTGGTCCACTCAATGTGGCCTAAAATTTAAACCCGATGTCTTGTTTGGAAAAAAAAAGATGTAATTACATTCAAAATTGAGCTGGAAAAGCGGGTTAAAATGCGAGAGTTCATAGAAGGTGAAATAAGGCCTAGATAAGTAGGAAATAACATAAGGGTGCAATTTTATGATGCTACACATGACACGTAGTTATTTTTTTTCCTTTTCCCAAAGTCCAAATGGTAATTATAACTCTATCCTTGGATGAAATCTTTTATCATTTTTGGTGAATTAGTTTCATCCCTTATGGTAATTTACACATATAATTAGGAAAAATAATCAATACAAGGGTTTACAAGGATGATGTCACCTAAATCCTAATACTCTTCCATTTGACATCATACATTGTGAATTAGACTTATATAAATATAAATAATTAAATGTACTAATCAAGGATTAAGGACTTCCTACACTAATAAGGGAAAAATATCCCTTACCCACATATGTACCACTTGATTCTTTAGCATGCTCCTATACTCCAAAAAGATACCTGCAATAGAAACCAAGGAAACCACCATTAAGAAATATCTCCTCACATCCTTCAACATGCTACCTATGGAAGAAAAGGAAAATTCCAATGTGAACTATATAAACACTGAATCCTACACCAATCTATACATGAAGACAAGCGTAAAATTAAAATGATGAAAAATTCCCCGAGTAACACCCTCACTCATACTAGATGAAATAACAACCACAAAAAAATGGAACTCATTCAAGCTAACTATCCCTCAAACCAAGGCATATCAACATAGATAAAACTTCATTACATCAACATATCAACTCTAAATATTCATTCAAGTCTCTATATATCTATCCTCTTATCACAATGCACCATACAAATGTAAAATGAACATAGAAGGACCAACTAACAAATTCTATATTAATACTGAAATAATCTTATGGATATACACAATCTACTGCTAAGTTATCTCTCTAGAATAAAATGGGTTGATAATCCATACAATAAATAAATTATAGATCCAAATCTAATGAAACATGAAAATACATCATTACATCTGTTAGGGTTTTTTCTTGCAGAGCCTCTAAAATGCTTGAATACTTGAATAACTCGATGACTCCCAATGCCTTAAAATTTTGACTCAAGCAAGAGAAAAATCTAATTGATGAGGTATTTTGATAACACTGGGGATACCTATTATCACCTCCTTTTTTGAGATCCACTGACTCAGGCAGGTTTT
>MU225366.1:1256117-1269047 GCA_018584345.1 Thuja plicata
TTGCAAATAATTAGATAGCTACCTTATAGCCAATATGTTTAACATGCCTTACAAATTAAACATAAAAGAGTACACACAATAAGAAAAGAGACAACAACAATATAGAATAAAGTTGCACTGTATTTTATTCATAAATTTTTGATTCAGTACATATAAAGGCTAAAACCTCAAAAACATAGACTGAAATCTAGAAGTCCGGCTTACAATTATATTTCATCTCTCTCTTTTTTACAAAATTAATTCATATATATATATATATATATATATATATAACCATCTTGGAATCCTTAAGGAAAGTATGCAACAAGCTTCGGATGGTTTTAGATACCTAACCCTAAATTCAGATAAGATAAAAGACAAGAGAAACCAAGCGGTGGAAAGACAAAATAGAAAATGAAATCTGATTTACTCCTTTATCTTCATATGATCTTCGACATCATTTTTTGTGTATGTTGAGGATAGTTTGTGATTTGACTTTGGTGATGACTAACCTGTTTGTCTTTCAAGAAATCAGTAAAAGGTGTTCTGACATTCCTTTATTCTTCATCGATAATATCTAAATCTATTGTCACTGGCTTCTTCTTCTTAGGCTTTTTTAAAATGTCCCAGGTAGTCATATCCTCCTCTTTTGTCCATTCAAAATTTTGAATATTCTCCAACTGAGTCTTTTGCCTCTCCCATCTAGTATCTGTTATATTCTTAACATAAGATATGAATTTATTGCAATATGATTCTGCTTTAAATGCCTCACCCAAAAGTGTATTGAACCTTTCCATATCCAATTCTCCTTGGTTAGAGACATAAATGTCTTTATTGGGAAGTACACTATCAAAATATGATATCCATAACCCTAATGGTTTGATTTGATCATCCTTGGCCCTAATTGGAGGCACAAACCTACTATAATCTAACCCAAACATCTTTAATTTGGCCTCAATTTGATTGGATTTACCTTTGAAAAAGGATAAGGTAGCCCCAATTTTCTGTATCTCGGTACCTCCCAAAGTTACTAGTTCAAGAAAATCTGATCTTAGTGGATAAACTGATGCTAATCTCTCAAAAAGTGATGTCTTCCCAGACCAAGTTGCATAGTAGGGGTTCAAAATTGTCAAAAAAATTGCCACTTCTATCTGCAAGCCTGAAAATCTACCATATGCTCCATATACTATATCTATCTTCTCCTTAATAATATTAATTCTATGTTGCAAAATTGATACCAATGCTCCCAAAATTACACTATTATGCTCAATAATCCCCTGTTCTGTTTCAACCAATGTATCCCCTGTATCTTCCATCTTGATTTCAAAATCTACAACTTCCTTGGGCTTCACAGGGGTAGGCTCTGTTAGTTCCATTAGTTGTTTGGTAAGCTCATTTATAAGCTTATCCTTTTCTTTGATAATATCACTAGTGTCACTAGTGAGATTTTGCAATTTGTCTGATAGCTGAGTTGTTTTTGCCTCATTCATCTGAGAAAAATGAGTCATTACTTGGGCTATCTCCAAGTCTCTTATGTTGTCAAGTGTCTAAATAATCTTGTTTCCCTCCATCTTTTCCTGAATATTAAGAATAGATGGCTTTTGATCCTTAAGAGCTAGGCTCCACATTGCAAGTGCTTGAGATTTGGGGTTATAACCAAACCCTCTCATCATATTTCCAACTTGGGTCTCTGATGACAATTTGATGTCAGGTTGTCTTCTAATTTGATCTATGATAAAGGTTGAGGACAAGTCCCAACCTTCAAAAAACAACATACCACTGGCTTTGACCAGTTCTCTATCCTGCTCTGGTGTTATTTCTTCAGATTTAGGATCATATTCCTGCAATGTCTGTAAGGTTTCCTCAGTTACTGGATCACCTCCTTCTAGTTGCAACTGCTTCCCAACTTGCTACTGGTTATTCCAAATAAGGAAATCTTTGAATTCCTTAGTTTTTATGAAATTGTCATCTTTGAGGAACTCCTCCTGATGCAACAGTCTTTCACCAATACATGATCTGAGGGGTTATTCTTCCTCTTCCTCAACATCTTTCTGTAATTTCTTTCCAACCCTAATTTTCTTTCTTAGCTGATGATCATAGGGTCTATTCCTAGTTATTAGGGCTCCAATTTTATCAATTCTTCTTTTCTTAGAAGGCTCCCTTACTTCCACCTTTTATTTTTTAAGAAGGGGCTCATCTAATATGTCCTTTTCTGGGACCTCTGTTAGGTCAACAATATTTTCCCCTTCATCTGGCTGACCATATGCAATTGCCTGATATTCTGGATTGGTAGAAAGTAATGGGTAACCTTGGTCACTGTCATCATCATATTCAGATTCTGAATGATCTTTGTGGCCCTTTTCTGGCACTACTAGTGCATCTTCCAACTAATTGCATAAGAGTGTGTGATTATCCATCATTGCATCTAACCTCTTGATATAAGGCAAATTAGGGTAGAACCCTCCAAAACTCATTCCTTTTTTCCTTACCTATATTTCCAAATCCATGAGTTCATTAAATTTATTTTCTCTTTTACTTACGTCTTCATCCTCTAAGATATTTCTGATCAGATCTTCCTCCATACATTCTTCATGTATTTTTGTGTAAGGGATAATGGGTGTAAGCAACTTCCTCACACTCAGAATGAACCCCTATGTGTCAACATGTCTATGTTGGGATACATTCATTCTGTAATGATTCAACCATGCATTCACCTAATCTAGGGCCCCTTTTCCAATCAGAAAATTGTAAATCTTGAACTTCCTAGGGGTGAAAGTTCCCTTTCTGTGTGGAGCAAGATGCTCTTTATCTGTTAGAATGATTTTCCAAATGAACTCCATGGTAGCTATCCTAGGTGGTACATGAAATGACAAAATATGTGGAGGGTAAGGGCAACCATAAACCCTTATGAGGGTAAATTCCTGCTCATAATATAAATCTCCCCAATTATGATCTCCTGACCATTTGTCCAAATACTGACAAGGCCTCAACAATTGAATCACCCTAATAGGAAATCTAGGCTTATAAACTCCTAAGCACTTAAGCAATGGATATATTATCCAATTCTCAAAAGCACAAAACTCCTATTTTATAGATGTGTAATTCCACACTGTGATCCAAAACTGAATAGGGTTGGGCTGATTATGGTGAAATCTCTGTGGCTGTAGTGATTGGTAATCCAAAACTGGATAATTATAATAAAGAATCATATGCAAAAGTATTGAATAATGCATGAATTTTGGATGATCCTTCTTAGATTTTATGTCAATAAACCCCTGGTGCATTTGATCAATAATATATTGAATATAATCATAATTTGAAGTGGTGTGAACACTATGCATATCTAACACCATCATCAAAATGTCAGAAGTAATTATTTCTGCTCCATCATCTCTTCCAAGCACTCTACATAGTGCATATGCAATGTACTTCATATAAAAGTTTATCTCCTTAAAGAAGTATGGGGTTGTTCTTGCCATAGGGGTTACATAGGCCTTCATTTTCTTAGGGATATAATGGTCCTTGATTAATTTAGTAGCAATACCAGACTCCCTGGTATATCTATTTTCCAAACTCTTCAAATTTATCTCAGTATCCATTGGGTAATACACATTAAAATCCTTCATAAAGGAATTCCTATCCAAGGTGTGTAGAGGCTTTCCATCATCCCTCGTAATGGTTTTTATCAAAGGGTGATATCTACTGGCCAATTCTAATATGAAGTCTACATCAACAAAGACATCAGGAACTAATAATCTGGCCAAACTACAGGTCCAAGGATTCAAGACAGGCATGGTTCCATCACTATTGTTATAAAATTAATTGAAAAGTGAATATCCTGATGACCCTGGTGTTTTAGCATCTCTAACAAATGACATATCATCAATCAAAACATCTACACTAACCTTTCAATTCTGACTAGAACCAGGAAGCAGAGCGAGGAATTCATTTGAGAAGTTTCTCTTTCCTTTTGAATCATCCTCAACATCTTCATTTCTACCACTGGTAGATGCCATACTTTGGGCCTCACTCAAACCCTAGTTCTATTATGATCATAACCCTAAATACAGATATTGAAACAAATACTATCAAACCCTCACCACAACTGTAAATTATGCTGAAATTCAATAATTCTGAAAGCTGGAACACTATCAACCACAATCTTTACTAAATTTCAAATCAAATAATCACCTTCAAAATAGCTTACTACTTAGAAATATCAATTTCTTAAAAGCACACTAAGACTCTGTAAACACTTCGCTCTGAGAAACAAAAGCTTGGTAAAATAAAATGATAATGGACAAGTACTTATAATTTCCAATTGAATGCAGATTGTCACTTCTGGCTGACAATTCCATCACTTCACTATGAGCTTCATATTCTGTGACATCAATTTCTGGCATTAGCCATGTCATTCATACTGTCAGACAATCAATTCTTGATGAGTGATTTTGCATAAAAAAACCTTATAAAATTCAAAATTAAATTGGAATCACATCTGTTTGGCTAAATTAACTCATATTACGGCTATGTTTTCATCTTTTAAAATCCTTAAAATCTGATTGGTTAATAACTATTCATGATGGCATCGCTGAAAAGTCTATTTTAACTCTAGTTTATTTCTAGCGACTCGGCGAGTAAACAATCTCTTTGTCGCTTAATGTTTTTACTAACTACAATTCCTTCAGGATACTCAATGACTATCATCAGATTAATTCTTTGATCTAGGTTTGTCACAAGATCTCAGGGTATACTGACTTAACCTTTCATTTTATGGAGACCTCACGACAAAGAATTCTTCTTAACTTGTCTTTTACCTTGGGTTATATCTAGAGACTCATCGATTGTTATTTTTCTATGTCGCTAGATAAATTCATTAACCTCTGTTTTATCAAGCGACCTCCCAACAACACTATTTTTCTTAATTGATGAAGTTAACTTATAATCACAGGTTTGTTAAAAGACAATGCGACTAAATAAAACTCAAAGTCGCCAAATGAAATGACTAACCCCGCTTTTATCAAGAGACAAAGAGACAATCGTTGGATCTTTTCTGAGATGAACGGTCCACATCAAGTCTCATATCCATTTTGGCATATTCCATTTCATTAAGAGACATCGCGACCAAAGCTTTTCGCTAAGTCTCAAGACCATAAAGAATATTTTATTTTTCTAATGAGACTCAGTGATAAGGTAATAAGCACATGCAAATAAGTTCTATTTTTTAAAATATGAAAAAGGTAACACAAAAATAGAACCTGGACTGAATATTTTAGGGCTTTTGACATTTTGAACTAGGTTTTGGTCAAAAAAACAAATTGCAGAGAGATGTAAATGATTTCAACTATAAATCTTTAGCTTCTGGGTACAGGAAAATCATAGACCTTAAGAATTTTTTAGGGTAGACCTTCAAAACAAGGAACATAACCAACAGTGGCTCTATCTGAGGATGGCTAAACACAGTTTATGGAAAAGAACCTAAAAATATCTGGTTACAGACCTTTGCAAAAAATGCCAACAACGCTGACTAAACTACTACTAAAAAGAGCACACAACAGAAGGGAAAACACACCTATATACAATATAATATAGACTTTTGTGCATTAAATTTTATTGTTTCAATTGAAGAAGGGCTTCAAAAATTGCCCATGCACTGGAAACTCATATTCTTCATCATCCATGTTCTTTAAAATATAGGAATCTTTCCCAAAAGTTCTAGAAACAATAAAAGGCCCTAGCCATAAGGATTCAAAATTTTTATGCTTACCCTCATCTTCTGATCTTACATTCCATTGGAGCACTAAGTCACTAGGTACAAATTTTCTGCAACTTTCTCTTTTATCAAATAGATACTTCATTTTTTTTTGCAACTTTATGTTTCCTTTTTTTCCCTCTTCTGATCTCATCCAGCTCTATCAACTGTAATATTCTGTCTTTCATTGGATCTGAAACTTCCAATTCCTCCTCTTATATGAACTTGTATATAGGTAATAGATTATTTACAGGCATCCTATCCTGCAAACCATATACTAGCTCAAAGGGTGATCTAGCAGTAGCCTTCTTAACTATTATTCTGTCAGCCCACAAAGCTAATCTCAATTTTGTATGCCAGGCTCTCTTGTTCTTCTCTAAAGTTTTCTTTAGAATTTTTAGAATACTTTTATTACTAGATTCAACCTGGCCATTTGCCTGAGGATTATATGGGGATGAATAAGACATTATAATCCCATATTCATTGAAAAATTCTTTGATCTCATCAGATCTAAAACACATGGCATTATCCATGACCAATTTCACTGGGACACAAAATCTAGTTAAAATGTTTTCCAATAAAAATTTTGTAACTATCTTACTTGTTGATTTTTTATTGGGAATAGCCTCTATCCATTTAGTAAAATAATTAGTAGCCACTAATATCCAACTGTGTCCTCCAGTAGACTTTTCTGAGAATTCTCCAATAAAGTCAATACCCCACATGGAAAAAGGTGCCTCAACACTCACAGGATTTAACAGTAGAGCACTTGAGAACTTTAACTTGTTTGAAAACCTTTGGCAAGGCTCACACCTCTGAAAAAATGCATAAGTATCTTTAAAAACACTGGGCCAATAATATCCTACTCTTAAAATCTTATGAGCAGTAGTTTTTGCAAAAAAATGCCCGCCACATATCCCAGCATGCATTTCATTTAATATTTTTTCAGATTGAATTTTATCGAAACATAACAGTAGCACACCATTTTTATCCTTCCAATATAGGTCTCCTTGAACTAAGGTGTACTTCTAAGCTTGCAACTTTAGACTCCTTTTTTGATTTTCTGTCATATTATCAGGACACTTGGCATTTAAAAAAAAACAAAACAACATCAGTATAAAATGGTTGTCTTTCTATACTTGTGACAGTATGATTTTGTGTCTCCACATCATTTATCTGAACTGAATCCAAGTTATCATCTGTCATAAGTTTAGCCAAACCCTGACCCCTTACTAACTTTGTAATGTGGATTTCAAGATTGAATTCTTGTATTCTGTTTATCCACTTACACCTCTTACCAGTGACTTCTGACTGAGTGAGAATGTCTTTGACTACTGAATGTGGGACATATGCTTGTACTTTAGCACAGACCAAATATGATCTAAATTATTTTACAAATTTTACTAAAGCATATGCCTGTTTCTCCATCATCTCATAATTTAACTCCGCGGCCTGAAGAGATCTACTATAAAAGGCAATTGGATGCTCAAACCCTTGTTCATCCTTTTGTAGTAACACAACAACAATTGTATGATAAGGTGCAAATGAAAACAGAGAAAAGGGATTTCTATAATTAGGTGATTTTAAAATAGGAGCCTCTTATACTGCCTTTTTTATTTTCTCAAATGCCTTTTGAGCTTCTTCACCCCAATTAAACTTTGCATCCTTTTTTAGCAACTTTACAATAGGTTTAACAATTTCTGTGAAGTTTGCTATGAATCTTCTGACAAAATTTATCTTTCCTAAGAAAGATTGAACACCCTTTAAATTTTTTGGAGCAATGACCCTTTGGATTGATTCTATTCTTTCAGGGTCTATTCTTACCCCATCCTTAGACACTATGTGTCCCAGCAACTTTTTTTCCTGTACTGCAAAATGAAATTTCTTAGGATTCAATGAAACACCATATTCTAAAGCTTTATTAAAATTTTTATTCAGATGTTCACAATGATCTTCAACCTTTTTAGAATATGCAGTTAGATCATCTTGATATATGACCATGAATAAGTCAATAAACTCTTTAAAAGAAACATCCATAGCCCTCTGAAAAGTTGCTCCTGCATTTATCAGTCTGAAAGGCATTCTGATATAAACATAGGTTCCCCAAGGAGTGGTAAATGTAGTCTTATATTGTTCTGATTCTTTAACTAAAACCTAGTTGTATCCTAAGAAACCATCCATCATTGACATCAACTCACAACCAGTCACTTTGTGTAACATTGCCTCCATATTAGGTAAGGAATAATTATCTTTTAATGAAGCAATGTTTAAATTTCTGAAATCCACACATAGCCTGATATCACCATTCTTTTTTCTCACTGGCACCAGGTTTGAAATCCATGTTTAGTGTCCGATAGGCTGAATAATCCCAGTATCTTTTAACTTTATCAACTCTTGCTGCATCTTAGGAGCCAGTAAAGGATTAATAGGCCTCTATTTTTGCCTAAATGGTTTTATCCTAGATTTTAGTGGGATCTCATGTTGGAAAAGATCTTCTCTATAAGCCTTTAAGTCCTCATATGACGATGCAAAAACATGCTTATACTTTTTTAGTAATTTAATTAAATTTGTTCTTATATGAGAATCTAAACCTCTTCCAATGTAAACAACTTGAGGACTAGTTTATGATCCTAAGTTTATTTCCTCCAAGTCCTCAACCTTGGCATTGCTTATTTTTGTTGAATCATCATGTCGACTACTAAACAATGCCTCAAGTTTAGCCAGACCCTTAGGAATCTGATTAGAACCTAATTGGACAACCTCACTTCCTAGTACATAGTTTTTACCATCATTACTTTCAAGCAAGGTACTACAATCTATGCTCTAGTTCTCAAAATGGTCTAGACATTGAATGAACCTTAGAATATCTTGGTCATCCTGAAAAACCTTCCAGTTGTATATGTTGTCTGGAACAACTGGCCTTGTCTTGACTTCCAGTATTGATACCCCATGTAAGGTCTGATCATCAATTTTTAGAGCAACATTTGCTAAAAAATCAGCCATTATATTCTTGGACCTTTCTATCCAGCTTATGTCAAAGGCATCAAACATTTCTATTTGATCCCAAATAGAATATTTATACATTTTTAATCTATCATTCTTTACTGCATATTTGGATATGATTTGGGCTACCACTAATTCAGAATCACCATAAACCTTTAAACATTTAATTCCATGTTTGATGCAAATTTCAAGCCCTAAAGACAAAGCCTCATACTCTGCAGTATTATTTGTACATTGGAAGGCCAATAAAAAGGAATATTTAAAAGTTGTACCTGATGGAGATACCAATAACACACTAGCTCCTGATCCTTCTTTTGAACAAGCTCCATCAAAATACATTTTCCACAATCCATCACTTTTTACATTCAATTCTTTGACCAGAGGATCAAGATCTTCACTCTAATGATACTGGTCATTTCTTTGCACTCTGAAATTCTCCATATCCACATCAATGCAACAATTAATGTTAGTGTCTTCAAACCATTCTATCATGTGAGGAGTTCTACCCTCCCTTGACACCTTAACATTATTTCCAGCAATGTTGAAAGTAGCATATGATAAATCACTTTGTATACTACCTCCCATTTGAGCACTCCACTTTCTTGACAACAACATCCCATAGTGTGGTGGTATATCAAAAACAAGAACGTTCATAGTCAACACCACATCAGGACACATTGCTAATTTGTAAGGCATGGCTTCAATGGTACCAATCATAGGGACCTCTCTAGAATCCATTGCTTGACATCTCCCGTGAGGAGTGTCCACTTGTAGTCCCATAGACCTCATAATTTCCACTGGCATAACAATATTTGATGCTCCTGAATCAATCATACAATTTTTTAGCATCCTTCCATTAATTACCAGTGAAAGAAAAAATGGGTCAAAAACTTTAGGGGAAGAAGTTATGTTTAAGAAAATTTGAGGAATTTTAGAAGTTAATACTTCACCCTCCTTCCCTTTACTAATTGGTTTCTTATCAACATTTCCTGTATTTTGAACCTTCACTGTAGGCACACTGTTTAATAATGACAGAACCTTTTCTTTATGTTCTTTGATTCTCATCATTTCTAAAAATGGCACTTTCACAGTCATTTGAGATAAACAATGACCCATATCTATTGGAGTATATTTTACATCTGGGGATTTTGATTTTTCAAAAATATTCTCCTCAAACTGTACATTCAGAGTTGGTTCTCTAGATTTTCATTTTCTATCCTAAGAGTAGGTGTGCTTGTTTCTTGCTCTTTTGATTTTCTTTCTTGTAAAACATTTGGTTCTAAGACTTTTGTCATAATTTTGACCTTAGGTTTGTTTTCATTTTCCCCAGGTCCTTCCTTCTTCTGTACATATTTGGTGTCTATTTTTTTTTCTTTTATAAATACTCTAGATGGCTGACTACTAGTACCCACTACTCTATTTCTTAAACGGTAATTACTTCTAGCCTTGTTCACTAAATTTGCAGTAATCTTTGCTTTCTCCTCATCTGAAGCTTTCCTGATAACTGGAAGGTCCTGATTGTTTTGAGCATGACATCTTATATGGTCATCAGTTTCTTCTGCTTTACTGTCTGATAAGACTTGTTGATGATGATTTTCTACATTTCTTTGTGAATAATATGAATCATGATCTTCAGTTTCACTGTTTGAATCTATATCATGACATGAGTAGGCATTTGTCATGTTATGATCACATTGTTCTCCTTTATTATTTTCTTGTTCTTCATTTACTTTCAAATCCAAGGAAACAATAAAATAATTAGGGTTGTCTGGGGCTTCACAAGCCTCGCACCAAAAATCATCATTGCATAAATGGACAACATTCTTATGTAGAGGGTCTAGAGTTTTGATACCAGTTTTCTCTTTTCTAGGTAACACAACAGGTTTCCCATCCTTAAACTGAGTTCCATAGGGATGATTTTGCATTCTATTTTGTGGATTGTAACTATTGTTATAGGTAAGATTATTGTTTTGAGGCACCCTATATTCCTTACAATCTGATTCTTTCAGGTTACTTCTACTAAACCTCGAATCATCTCTCCTATTTAATTTACCAGACACCCTTTTGTTCATTTCAATATTTACTGCTATCTTATAAGCATCAGTAAGAGTTATAGGGTTTTTTATCCCTAAGAGCATATCCCATTTTGGAATCAAAGGCATTCAAATAAGTTTCTAAACATACCTCTTCATCTAGCCTTATTTTTTGAAACAATTTGTGTGTTGCTCTTTGAAATCTGGTATTAAACTCAGTGACCTCTTCATTGTAATTATTTTTAATGTTATTTAACTCATTCAACAAGAATCCTTTGTTTGTCTTGTCACCATACTAATCTTTAAACAATTCAATTAACTCATCCATGGAAACTATAGAACCATTAGAAAGGCTTCTAAACCATTCTCTAGCATCTTCTACTAGAGACTGAACAAAAAGCTTCATTCACACATCTTCATGAGTGATATTTAAATCATCAACAAAATCAATGAATTTTCTTAAGTATGTTTCACAAGAAATAACATTATTACCTGTGAACTTTGGGAGTTTTTCTCCTATATCACCCGCATCTTTTGGAAATGTATTGGGGTATCCATGGATACCGATAAAGTTAAATTTTTTATACCTCTCAGTATGCAATGGTTTTCTTTGAAACTCATCATTCTCTTTAAAAGTAATGGATTTTTCTTTAGAAGCTATTGTATTCTCTATTCCAGCATAAGAATATCTGGATGACTGCAAAAAATCTATTTTCTTCTTCATTTCAACTGTTGTAGCCTCCATTTGTGCCTTTTCTATCATTTTCTCCATGGTCTCCTTTTCAACTCTCAATTTCTCAAGATCAATTTCTAACTTGGAAATTTTCTCTATTAGGACCTTGTGAACTTTAGGTTCTTCATTTCTACTTTCAATCATCTTTTTTTTACCTCTATCCTTGTCTTTCTGTGAACTAGAAGATCTATGAGTAAGTGGTATTTCTTGGTCCTTTTGAGACCTCTCTGTATTCCTTGTAGTTTGATATCTTAAAATTCTTCTTTTAATTTTGTCAACATCTTTCTTTTCATGTTTTTCCTTTTTTCTAAGCTCTTTCTCCCTTTTCATCTATTGAATAAGAGCAAGATGTTTCATGATGAGTGCCTCTTCTTTAGCAAGCTCATCAGAGGGAGCTTCCTTAGATTTTGAACTGAGTGTATCTATTCCTTCCCTCTCAATAGAAGTGGAAGTAGCTATAGATGTTTCTAATACTTTCTTTGTAGCTTCTTCATACTCTGAAGTATTTCCATCATGAATGGACTGATTGCTACCTACCTCTCTCCTAGTATTATTTTCTTTTCCTCTTGGAGGAATTTCATCTATTTTGACTTGGTTTCTTTTCTTTCTCCAAGACATTTCCATTCTTGAAGTTGAAGCAAATCCACCATCTAATGCAGTTTCAAAATTCCTTTTAGCTTTTGACCTAGTATTCATTTTGAAAAAATATTTACTAACTTTACTGATCACAAAGATTTATCTTTAGAGTCGCCACCCAACAATTTTTGGGATAAACGAATACTTGTCAAAATGACTGTAGAAAATATAACTGTTATTGTATTGTCCTTTTAAACCCTTAGCGATTCTGAAAACTACTAACAAGACTTTATAATCTTTTTTCCCCAGTAGAGTCACCAATTCGTTAGGTGACTCGGATGGGCTAACTCAACTGCAATGAAAATTTTTAAACTTTAGAACACCAGAGATTTTTGAATACTTCAACAATACTTTACAATCTCTTTCCCCAGTGGAGTCGCTAATTTGTTAGGGTTTTTTCTTGCAGGGCCTCTAAAATGCTTGAATACTTGATTAACTCTATGACTCCCAATGCCTTAAAATTTTGACTCAAGCAAGAGAAAACTCTAATTGATGAGGTATTTTGATAACACTGGGGATACCTATTATCACCTCCTTATTTTTTGAGATCCACTGACTCAAGCAGGTTTTACCTATGATTGATTACTGACTTGACAGTATCTTTAGAGTGGATTTTTAATTATGTGCTGAATGCTCTGTTCTTATATGGATAAATAGATAACAATGTAGATAACTATGATTACTTTGAGGAAAATTTTAACAATCCAAATCATTATCTTGATGATGACAGACAACAACATGATAAGGAATTTCATCCTTCTTTCCTTTTATAATTCTTATGAATTTAGGAGGAG